>CM073778.1:27011580-27312028 GCA_037158775.1 Hetaerina titia
GCAACAAATAAAGCAAAAGAAACGTGGTGGAAAACAAAGTGCGAAGATATGAAAAGTCTACAGAAAAAGGGTGGAAGTAGTGCGCTATACAGGAAGATTAAAACTCTGGCAGGCAGCAAGAAGGGAAATCGTTGCAAACAATCAAAGAGAAGTCAGGAAAATATTGGTTAAACCAGAAAGGATCCGAGAGAGGTTAAAGGAAAATATAGAGAAACAGTCTGGTAAAGAAGTTGACCAGCGAGATTAAACATAGAGAGAGCATGTGACGTAGATGAGGATAGTTTACGTCCAGACGTCCAGGGATAGAAAGGTCACTGTATTTTAGAAAGGTGAGTGTATTTCAGAAAAAAAGGAGTGGACTGAAGGAATGGGAGACTTATCCGCAACTTGCATATGTCTCAGACAGCGAGTGGTGGATTGAAAGTCCGGATGGAAAATGTTAAGAAGAGGGCTTAAGTAGAGGTGTCCGTTATCACCTTTGCTGTTCAACGTACCTTAATTCGCAGGTACTACCTTTTCGGAAACCGTGCTGAATTTTCATTAATAACTCCTGATTATCGAGGTGTCTCTCGATCGAACTAGCAACTATATGTTCCATCATTTTGCACGAAATCGATGCGAGGGAAATAGGTCTGTAATGTCTTGTTTCCCCTTTTTCTCCGTTTTTAAATATTGGCGTTACGTTAGCTGTTTTCCACTCTCTGGGAACCTTGTGATTTATCAGCGATTTCTTAAACAATTTTTCTTGATACGGCGTAATTTCCGAAGCTAGATCCTTATGGATACGAGCTGGTATTTCATCGGACCCGGAGGATTTATTAGGCTTAATATTTTTCAGCAAACGTTCTATTCCATTATATGAAATTTCAGTTTAAATTCTAGTTAGGTTTGCTTATGATCAAGCTTTAGTTTGTCAGTCAAACAAGGTGTTTGCAAACCCTATAGAGTGCATTTATAATTAAATGTGATCCGTATACAATGAATATAAATATAAACTAAACCAAGGTTATTCGGCTTTCGGTAAAGATAAAAGTTTGTCTAAATCTGATTGCAAAAACTAGATCAGTTTGAACATTTTACTTGACTCGAATATGTTTTGGAGCGAAGTGTTCAAAGTAGTAGAGAGTCAACTACCGAGTGGAAAGTTACTCATTTCAGATCAAACCAATGGGGAGTCAAATACTGCCAATGTAATTACTTTGTAGGTCAAGAAATGGGAAAGATTAATGCACTTAAAAAGAGCGCTTTCTCAAGAAAAATCTGTGGCTTTGAAGGGAAGTTGACATACTTCTAACCAGTTCAGGGCGCTCTGTATGCATAGCGTGATACCCTAGAATACAAAGTTAACAGGTGCAAAAATATTTCATTGCTTGATTAATAGAGTTATTTCATGTTGAATTTTAAGGGGTCATCCTTTCATTTAAAAGCGGTATGTTTTTGCATGGAATTGGGAAAATGATAGGCCGTCTGCTTTGTACATCACTTAATAAATAATATTAGAAAATTCGTAAAACGCGGCCATGTCTTAAATGTGAGAAGTTGCTCTGATTCCATCAGGCCATCATTGCATTTCAAAATATTAACCTAATCAATTTTAGCCGATATTATACGATATTAAGATAGGTAATATACCCAAATTATAATAAAATTCATTTTTTATGAAATAAAGAATTTTACTTTGCAAGTTTTTTTCTGAAGATTAAGGTACTTAGAATGGGATTAAAGAAAAAAAAAGACATTCGACATAAAGCCAATTTAGCTACAGTTTTTCAGAGACTTGAATTATTATTAGGTTACCTATTAACATAGTAATGTGCCACTGAGATCAAACGAGAGGGAGACCAATGTGCAAGAATGTTATTTTTAAATTTAAGTACAATTACCACTCAATCAAAATTGGACCCATCGACCTTAATTACGTTGGCAAATGCTATTCCGATTTTCACAATGATTTCCTAGAGGATTAATTTATGGTTGACTTCTGTGGTAGATAACTTAATGGTAACAACTTAAAACACCCGATATTGGTAATTATCGACGGTAATGTTTTATAGCGTCAATTTGATCGTCAAAAGTGAAGTGGGTACAGGAGGTGACATCAAAAGAAACCTACTTGGAATGTAAGGTTTTGCGTCATCCTCACTCATTTAGACTATGAACTACGACCGGGTTCGAAACTTAAGAAAGCTACTGCTCCATTCAGTCTAGCGGAGCGATTGCAAGTAATTATTCCTAATTTTTAGATTAAAATTATCCTCCATTGTACTTCGTTCTTCATCAGTCGTTATTGGTTTCGAAAATTAAATATGTATTAATTACAGATAATTTAGTTAAACACCGACAATTTATCTAATGACTGAAGATATGTTTTGGACGGCTATTACCACAGTAACGTTGTTGACAATAGTTTTGAAAGTCATTCGATGTCATTTGTGCGTAATAAGATGTAATTTTTTCCCACGAACGATATGGCGTCAGAACAACGTTATTCAACCGCGCTAGGAGGGAAAGTGTACTATTTTTGGTCAAAAGTAGTCTGGTGCGTGATTACCCCCGGCCACACACCCTAGCGGTGGCTGGCAGAGTACTATTTGGGTAATTAAGGACGTGTAGATGCGGCTTTCCTTCCGAGCTGAGTCGATTCGGGATCCGATTCGATACGATAATTTTACGAGTCAACTCCTACGTGCATCCGGGGCTTTGATACTATTTGGACGTCCCTGAGCAGTGAGTACGGATGCGAGCGAGTTCTCGGGACGGGAGTTCCGGGGGTTTAACCCGGCGTTCTCCGCTCTAGGCCTCCTACCCCGTCGCCGCCCCGAACCGATCGGAGGCTATGCGTAGGAATATAATAGCTGCCGTTGCCTTTCAACCAAAACGATTCGCCTCGTCTCGCTTCCAAAACGTCTTCGGTGCCATGGAGTGAAACGAGACCTCCCTATCCTCGTCCACAGAGCCACTTCCTGCCTCTTGTAATTCCCTCCCCCCACACACAAATCACCGCATGACGCCCGTTTATCCACTCATGAACCCCACTACCTGCCGTCAGGACTTTGTCTCATCCGTTAATCCTTTAGGGAAGCGCGATAGGAGGAATTTCGAGGTTAAGTGGACCCTTTAGGAGGAGTTGAAAACACCCGGGAGGGAATTAAGACCAGAAGAAGAGGATATTAACCGCTCCCTTTATTTGCAACCGATGTGAATTGTTTCACTCGGTCAAAGAGAAGGGTTCCATTCGATCTTTAACTAACCGGATTAAGTGCAGCTACTCGATAATCCATAAGCCGTCGCAGGAACTTGATGTGTCAATACACCAACAACGAAATGAAGGGAAGGATAGGGCGATACTCTAAAGAGTTATCGTCCTATACAGGTGGCGTTCATCACCAATTTATATAAATAATCATAGGAAGTATTAATGATATTTGCGTATGATTTCACTAGGATTGAAATAGAATGAAATTAATTTAAGTACCCAAGGACTCTTTAAGTAATTAGCGCTCTTACATAGCCAATTGCTTGGCACTAGTTTCATGGGAAGTGCTTTTCCATTTTTCACAGAAGGTATTGATGCACAAGGATTGAAAATGCCTCACACAATATTACAGCGTAGATCAATGCATTTATAGGAAGTTATAGCTGGATATGCGACAAGAAATCTATTGGTTTTATTTGTATTGAGCATAATGCGAATATTCATACCCAGGGGCTAATCAATAACAATTGTACTAATTCAAAGTTATAAGAAACTCGAAACCATTGACTCCGACGAGCTTGAATGAGCAGAGTCGTCTGAGTCTACTCATTTTGCGTGCAGAACTGAACAGAACTGAGCAGGACGGAAGGAAGAATATTTATGAGGTCATTTGAAGCATTTATAAGGAAATAATTTGTCCGGAATATTTTCTTTGACCAGCTTTAATACCATCCCATAAAGAGGAAATAAGCAGCACTATAGCAGTAGAAGTCTTATTCTGACTTTTGTGGGAAATTTCATCGGTAATTTTTTTAAAAATAATCCCTTCACATGAAATTCGAGAGTGTACTCCAAGAAAAGGCATTTCAAATTCATGAATAAACCGTTGTGGTCTTCTGCGTTAGCCTCTCCGAGTACGTACATACGCCCACACAACGATATGGGAACACTTTATGCGAAATCAAACATTAACATTAATATTTAGATTTTATCTTTTTCATAAAAAAATAAAAAAGAATCATAACGCTATCATGTTCACTTGCATCGCTGACAGGGTAGGGGAGGGGTCAATCAAACCCTTGTCTTGCAAACATCATTTCTGTCACCATATGCGTAAGTTATATTGCAATCTGAAATGTGTCGTCATTCATTAAACAGAAGACACTTCAATTGACGATTGCGCAGAATTCCAAAAGTTTAAGGAAAATAACGTAATCCATAATTTAAACTGAATATCATTAAAAATGTTTTAAACTTTCGTCATAATATTTGCATATAAAGTGCTATATTATTTCATTAATTTTAGAATCAAAGAGGCATGGTAGTCCAGAGATATAGCGTTGGACTAATCACCGGAGGGCCCCGGTTCGATTCCCGGGCAAGCCTCAGCTACACCTAAGTTGTGTGAGTTCACGGGTACTATAACTGAAAAACCTGAAAAACCATGGGCGGAAAAGGAAAAGGCCAGGGAAAAGAATTGACCCCCTACCATGATGTGTGAATTTTGCTGTTGAACAACTGTTAGGCTTAGTATTAGGTGGATTCTACCATCATCTACCAAACCCACCTTCGGGTTGATAACTATGTTTATGGTTTATTAAGATAAAATGACGGAAAAATTAGTAAAATTTGGCATAATAATTCTTTTACATTTTCAATTCAATCTTATTCAAGAATTGTAAAATTTATTGAATAAGATTCGCATTTCTGCACTGATTTATTTCAGAGAGTTTGTATCGTACGTATAAAAATCGTTTAAAATTTCAATTTTTATTCGAATTAATTTTTCGATTAGCTGCATATCAACACTTTTTAAGTTAATTCCACATTTCAGACTGTCAAATGCTAAACATTTTTAATAATTTGGTTTACCATTAGCTGTTGTCACGAGTAGAGGTGTATTCTAGCATGTGATTATTTCCTAGATTAATGTTGAAGGACAGCGGTTCTCAAAGATACACGTGGTTTCGGACTTTGGGGTATGGGGTGAACCACCCTCTCCCCCCCCTTTGCCATCCCCGTGCCTACGCCCCCGCCTTAAACTAAGTGATAGGTGAGCGCGTGAGCTGAGCTGCCTTTAACCTGAGAGGTCGCAACACACTTTAATGATTCATTGGCCTGGCCAAGGCAGTGTAGGTTTGAGCTGACAGCTATATTCCACTGCGCGGTAGAATCGTGCAGTAGATAAGCATATTTGGGTGATTATTTTTCCATGTTTGATCAAGTTTGAAGAAAGGCAGCCAAATACATGAACGCTAACGTCACGAGCTTGTATTTATCGACAGTTAATTCAGAGGGCTAAGTCGCTGAGAGAAAGTGGTATAAAATACTCCTTAACCACACTTTAGGTCTATATACGTAATGAGAAACTATTCATTAAGTCTGTATGAAATTGTATATGAACGAATTATATATTGTAAATGAAAATGTACGCGAAAAAATTTCAACGGTCAAAATGTCTTCTTAGGGTATTTAAGGTAATTTTAAAAATTACAGCTTGTCCTGGAGTACATCCTACATTTTTGATTTAATTTCAAACTAAACAATAGTGACAGGAAAAATAATTTTCCTAAAAGCAAGTATTACGGTGTGCAGACAAAATTGAGCAGTAACGAGGAGGTAATTATGTTTCATTCGTCATTATTTTTCAAAGAATTTTCAAAATAAAGGTAGTAGTTTGAAAAAACATGGGTAAAAAAATAATGAATTATTTGCAAGACCAAAATTTAATCTTTTCATTTCTCAGAACCCTCAAATATACGAAATTTTTCTTTAATTACTGCATGCGCTGACGTCTACCATAAATTAAATCAATTAATTATTCCTCGGCCTTCTGCATTAATTGATTCTTCATCTTCTAATATGATTTATTCTTTACAGAATTCAGTAAATGCTTCAGCAAACCGTAATACTTTATTATATATCCTTACGCTACTTTTCTTCCGTTTTTAAGACCTTCCTTGAGTAACTTGGTATTTTCATTTTGTCGTCGTAAGTATTTGCACCACTTCAGATTTCGGTTCCTTCCCTGCCCATTTCTCCTCTGCTGCTATGAGTTACGTCTCACACCTGTAGCAAATTAAATTTTATTTCAATTTATGTGACCCATTTCCTAATGACCAGGCCTTATGTGAGATTACATCTGCACCATTGCTTCTAATAGAAGGACTTGTTGTATTCGGTTTGTAAGTCAATATTTCCTTTCCATCCATGAATATCCTTTATTTAAAATCTAAACCTTATATTATTCTTCCGGTTGTACAGTTGGTTCTGTACTTCAGTATCGTTCCTTAATTTTAATGCATGTTGTCTCCATTAATCTGTCAAATGCCTTCGTTATTAGTACATCCACCATGTTAAGGATTTTATATTTTTATCTAACACATTCTATCACCTGACACTTTTTTCCTTGTTGATAACATACGTTAAGCGTATATGTTATACGTTATACGTTAAGCGTAGCGTAAAAATTCTTACCCCATAACCGTGCACTCTCCACTTTAATGTTTTAGTTACCCCCTCAATTTATCTCCTTCGCGTTTGTAACGATGACGAGAGGCGATATGGAGTATCTTCCCGTATTTTTTTGTTGATCCTAACTTCTTTTCTACATTATCCGTATTTAAATGCCCTCTTATGCTCTTTATCAATAAGGTGTCATCATTATTCGTGGTTATGCATGTGTGCATTATAGTAGTAAGTCATGAAAATATTTACCCTGGTCGACGAGGGTGATGAATTTTGGTTGACCTTTTGGTACACCTTCCTTAATGGGCAGCATGGGAGAAAAAATACCCTATCTTGTTCTTCAATTCCATTACACTATGCTTTTCATTATAATTACCGACTAAACATTCTGCTTGTCTTTTGATGAGATGATCTTCTAGCTCGCCTTAAGAAGGTTTTTACATTGACCGTCTTATCATTTTCGGGATAGGGAAATTATATTCTGTAGAATATTCGTTTATATATATATATATATATATATATATATATATATATATGTGTTTATATATATATATATATATAGCGGGTCGCGGTGGTCTAGTGGGTAGAGCGTTGGACTACTGACCGGAGGGTCCCGGGTTCGATTCCCGGGAAAGGCACTCTGGGCACCTGCAGCTCCACCCAAGCTAGTTGATTTTTCGGGTACCAGATCTTCCTGGGAAACCATAACCGGCATAGGGAAAGGAACTGGCCCCCCTGCCCTGATGTGTGAATATTCACGCGTCGTCGGGCTTGGTACATGGGTGAGCTCTACCATCACCTACTAAACCGACCTTTGGGTTGATTACTGTGTGTATGGTTTATATATATATATATATATATATATATATATATATATATATATATATATATATATAACGATGATGCGGAAGTGCTCACGAGAGCTAACTTTTGGACGGCACAATATAACACAGAATAAAACAGATAACCTTTATAATAATATATTTTACCTTTAGATAGCTTAAGACAAAATGAAAATTTGATTTACGCAATTTATCATCATTGTGGCACTAAAATTTATCCTTAATCAGTATACATTCATCTAAAACCACCTTAAACGGTGGAGAACCAACGCATAATTACTATTAAAGGTATTGCTTAATTTTTGCTCTTCTGTATTTCTAAGAGCAAAGTATTTTAGCATTAGATTTAGACGTAATTATGTTCTCTCTTCTGATATGGAGCGTAGCTATGTACGGCGCGGAAACGTGGTCACTGAAGCAGGAGGATAGACGTAAATTGGAGGCTTTTGAAATGTGGGTGTGGAGAAGAATGTAAATGGTGAAATGGGCCGAAAGGAAAACAAATAAGGAAGTACTGAAGATGGTGGGTGAGGAGAGGGGTTTGTTGAGAGAAATCCTATGGAGGCAGGAGAAATGGATGAAAGGCGTATTGAGCGGCAGTGGGCTGTTGAAGAAGGTAATAGAGGGGAGAATGTTAGGCAAGCGAGGAAAGGGCAGGAACAGGATAGGGATGTTGGACGGGATGAAGGGAGGAAAGAAGTACACAGAGATAAAGAGGGACCTGATGTAGACTAGGTTGCTGGATTAGGTTTTGTTTGGAGTTACAAAATGTGTATTTGATAGTTGTGTCCATCCAAAAACCTACCTTAACCGGTAGTTTACCTAATAATAATATGTTCTCTCTATCCCCAGGCTCATCACCGTAATTTATTATTTAAGAGTCTATTTTTATTCTGTTTCGTAATTCACGAAAAGGCTCTTTTTCGGTTCATGAGAAGTTCATCATCACCCAAATTGATGGCGTAAAAGTATGCTTTTCGTTCATTATTAGCTTTCTCGACTTTTCTTTTCTAAAGCGTATAATCTTAGGCCTTACTAAATAAAAACTTTCCATATTGATGATTGGACAAATCACGTGATTTCAAATAAATGTAATTTTTACGACACGGATTTTTCGACTCATTGGCGTGACTTCGAGGTCTGAAGATAGCCATGGAGGTCCAAACCCATGTCATCATCTTAATATTTTAGTGGAAATCACAAGGTTTTTCGTATGTTCCTGTTTTCAAAGTGTATTTCATCTTACTTACTACATTTGGATTTTATTCGGTAATGCAATCCAATAATTGATCATTTTCTTGCTCAATTAATGTATATACCGATATTTTATTCATGCGTTGCCTTCTTGTTCATTCAGAAATTAATTTATTCACCCTAATAATTATGTTTTCATAAGCTTCAGCTCCATTACTTGCATAAGAATACCTATTATAAACATGTTCTCTTTCATCAACATCGTGGTATTTTTCAGGCAAATAGATTTTTAACACAATGAAGCTTAGTTTATGTTGCTATCCTTAAAAAAAGAACGTTTTAATCGCACCGAAATAAAAATTTCACATTAAATTCAACAATTATGTCTGCCTTCTTTGGACCATTTAATTAAATTCATGCCAAAGATGTCTAATCCCATTCTTCGCATTTTTCATTCAAGTTCTTTAATTCTCAGCGTCTGTTGCAGTAAATTCCAAGTCTCAGTCCTAGATTACTTAGACCACTAGACTAATATATTCTCCCAATAAGCAACCTAGACCTCAAAATGGGAAACCAGAATACCTTTCGTATATTTACTGAATGTTTTATCTGGCCATTTCAAAATTAGTTGTTAAGTTTCTGAGTCTCGGTATAATAATGTCCTATCTTCCCTAATAACTTTCCTGGTGAATTTCGAAAGTGGAGTCGTATAATGTACCAAACCAAACTAGTAGTTTTTTGTATATTTCGTCCAATGTTGAACCCTAAAAGAACTCTACAAATGTAATAACATTTTCCACAATTAATGAGTAATACTGAAGGAAACCAACAGTCATCATCAGGATGGAATTTTTCTTAAAAGTCCTGATTGTATCCCACCTCATGCGAGTCAAAGGAGAAAGGATGTAGACATCCAACTGGTAATTTCAATTGTCCCACCGGTCGGTCAGAAATGGAATTCAACTCGAAGAAAATACCAACCCCTCTCCACCCTTCTCATCCTCCTACTCGCCCTCTCATTCTCCTCTACCCCTTCTACCCTTGAGGGCAAGGAGACAGAAAGGGAGGTAGGGAGAGAGAGAGAGACAGAGCGCGACCACTTCTCTAATCTGCGTCTCTCCCACAAAAGCTCTCAGCCAAATTCAATTTACCACTCCGCTCTCCGCGATATGATAGACGCTTTAAAGCGAAGGGGTGGGTGGTTAAAGGGGAGACTCTTGTCTTTCCCTCCTCTCTCCGTGGGCCGAGTGAAGAGCCGATGGGCGGGGGAGGGGAGGTGGGGGAGATGTAGGGGGTGTTTAAAGGACGGGGCAACCGTGGGGGTGGGTTGGAGAGGGGAGGGGCCGAAGGGAGGGGAAGGAGGATGGATGGCTCGAGATGCTGTCGGTGCCCCGGACGAAAGAAAAACGGAGAGAGAGGTCCACTTCCCCCCCTCCCCCAGAGTTCCCCTCTCACCCCTTGCCGCAGAGGACGTCATCGCGACCGTCGAGAAGTGAGGAGGGGATAAGTGAATGTTCTCTGTATCTTTCTCTCTCTTTCCAGTGAGAGTGGCCTCCTCCCTCCAAAACCCCCTTCCATCGTCCGGCCGGAGGGGGCACGTGACCAGCGCGTGCCAATTCCACACCGACAAAAGACGATCGGGTGTGTCCCTGGAGGTCGGAGAGGAGTAGGGAGGGATGGGGTGTGTTTTGCCCCGATACTCTCCCCCCCCCATTTTCCCCTCCCTGGGTCCCTCATATTCCGTCCCTCCGCCTCCCTCCTGTCCTCCTTCCTCTCCCCCCCTTCAGGGTACAATGTCATCCGAGGAATGCCCTCGCATCCTACGTCAACAGCCACCGGATGAGCTATTTGACAGGAGCATCGCGATGGCCAAACACCGAAACCTCGTTCCGCGCATATGGACATGGTCTAACAGTTTTCATTTTGGTTTCACGCGTTATGGAATGAGTGTAAGTCCTCCCCATTGTAATCTGTGAATTGAAGAGTGAGCCCGTATCACGCTATCTCGGAAACTTGTTAGTGGCACAAATATTCGAATTACCAAGTTAATTTAATTAAAACTCAGGTGCGATCTTCAAGCCGGGCGTTGGCTGTCCGTGGGTGAAGGTAGACTAAGGGTAATTTCGGTAAATGTAAATTTATATAAGACTAATTATGGGTAAATAGGCATCGATGAGAAATATTAGAGGTTAACATTTTAATTATTGGAGAGGGTAATATTTAGATTTGAATCCAGAACGATCAGCCTAATGACCTGACTCTCTACTTTTTGAGTAACTATGCCAACATTTACATAAACCAGCAGATAAAAACAATTGCTCGGATTCAAAATTACGAAAATATTAATTTGTTATGCCTGGTGAATTGACGGATGATCATGGTTGAGTTTATTTAATGAGCTAAAGGTTGCAACCTCTCTTCAATGCCTAACAGCCGATAAGCGTAAGACATGAAGTTACATTAATCATAAGTAAGCGAAACAAAGGATATTTTCAAGAAGTGAGAACCTAAGTTAAACATGAAAATATCACTGACTCGTTTTGGCTAAGTTGCTAACTGATTCACTGAAGTTATAACTGTGGTCTATTCTTGAAAATTAATTGCAGATAAGACCTGCTCCACTGACGGCCAAAAACATAAATATATACATATATATATATATATATATATATATATATATATATATATATATATATATATATATATATATATATTATTTTCGCACATAAAAATAGACATATAAGGAAAGGGGATAGGAAAACACATAAAGACCAACACAGGAAAGGTGGGGGAAGGCGGTTTTGAGCAGATCACAAATGTAAAAATGTTTCCTTATCCGGGATTTGAACCAAAGACCTTCCACTTTCCGGGCGGCTGCTCTACCAATTGAGCTAATAAGGAAACCTGATTTACATTGAGATCTGCGATCTTATAAAGCGCCAAAGTGCTCCGATAGATGTTGCCCGAGAGATGGCGTTATGGAGAAGGTCCGTGGTTCAAATCCCGGATAAGGAAATATTTTTACATTTGTGATCTGCTCAAAACCGCCTTTCCCACCTTTCCTGTGTTGGTCTTATATGTGTTTTCCTATCCCCTTTCCTTATATGTCTATTTGTATGTCCGAAAATAATATTTGTTCGCCGTATGGCGGGATTTTCGAGTTTGAATATATATATATATATATATATATATATATATATATATATATATATATATATATATATATACTATATATATATGTATATGCGGGTCGCGGTGGTCTAGTGGGTAGAGCATTGGACTACTGACCAGAGGGTCCCGGGTTCGATTCCCGGGCAAGGCACTTTGGGCACCTGCAGCTCCACCCAAGCTAGTTGATTTTTCGGGTACCAGGTCTTCCTGGGAAACCATAACCGGCACAGGGAAAGGAACTGGCCCCCCTACCCTAATGTGTGAATATTCACACGCCGTTGGGCTTGGTACATGGGCGAGCTCTACCATCACCTACTAAACCGACCTTCGGGTTGATTACTGTGTTTATGGTTATATATATATGTATATATATTTATTTATTAGGTAATCTACCGGTTAAGGTAGGTTTTGGATGGACACAAGTATCAAATAAACATTTTGTGACTCCCCACCTAGCAAACTAATCTATATCAGGTCCCTCTTCATCTCGGTGTACTTCTTTCCTCCCTTCATCCCGTCCAACATCCCTATCCTGTTCCTACCCTTACCTCGCTTGCCCAACATTCTCCCCTCTATTACCCTCTTCAACATTCCACTACCGCTCAATACGCCTTTCATCCATTTTCCCTGCCTCCATAGGATTTCTCTCAACAAACCCCTTTCCTCTCCCACCATTTCTAGTACTTATATATATATATATATATATATATATATATATATATATATATATATATATATATATATAGATAGATAGATGATGCGGAAGTACTCACGAGAGCAATATAACTTTTGGACGGCACAATAGAACACAGAATAAAACAGATAACACGTAAAAGGACACTCACACTGTAGATGATTTAAGCTTTCGGCCTACTCCGAGGCCTTCTACAGGTTAGACTCATATATGCATATATATATATATATATATATATATATATATATATATATATATATATATATATGAATACAATCAGGACGTTTTTGCCTGTTTTGTAGATTTCGAAAAAGCGTTTGATAGAGTGAATTGGGAAAAATTAATGCGTGTATTGCAGGAAATAGGAATGGATTGGAGGGACAGGAGACTGATCCGCAACCTGTACATGTCTCAGACTGCTCAGGTGCGAGTGGGGAACGGAGAGTCCGGATGGGCAGTGTTAGGAAGAGGTGTAAGGCAGGGTTGCCCATTGTCACCGGTACTGTTCAACGTATATGTAGAGGAAATGATTTAAGAGGCATGGGAAGAACTGGAGGTAGGAATGAAAGTTGGAGGGGAATTCGTAAAATCGGTTAGGTTTGCTGATGACCAAGCATTAGTTGCTCAGTCAGCCAAGGGGTTGCAAGCATTGCTGAGTGAATTGGAGGTTCAGTGCGATAAATATGGGATGAGAATCAATATTAATAAAACAAAGGTCATGCGATTTTCCAGAAAGAAAAAGGCTAAGCTAAATATTAAAATAGGAGGGGAAAGAATAGAGCAGGTAGAGCAGTTTACATATCTCGGAAGTGTTTTGGACCAATACGGTCGAAGTGGTAGGGACGTAAGGAGAAGAATTGCGCTAGGCAAGGAGGCTTTCTCAAGGAGGAGGGAGTTGATGACGGGGACGTTGAGTAGGGATATTAAGACAAGACTCGTAAAAACTCTGATATGGAGCGTAGCTATGTACGGCGCGGAAACGTGGTCGCTAAAGCAGGAGGATATACGTAGATATGAGGCTTTTGAAATGTGGGTCTGGAGAAGAATGGAGAAGGTGAAATGGGCCGAAAGGAAAACAAATGAGGAAGTACTAGAAGTGGTGGGGGAGGAGAGGGGTTTGTTGAGAGAAATCCTATGGAGGCAGGAAAAATGGATGAAAGGCGTATTGAGCGGTAGTGGAATGCTGAAGAAGGTAATGGAGGGGAGAATGTTGGGCAAGCGAGGAAAGGGTAGGAACAGGATAGTGATGTTGGACGGGATGAAGGGAGGAAAGAAGTACACCGAGATGAAGAGGGACCTGATATAGATTAGTTTGCTAGGTGGGGAGTCACAAAATGTCTACTTGATAGTTGTGTCCATCCAAAAACCTACCTTAACCGGTAGATTACCTAATAATAATATATATATATATATATATAAATTCACTGATAGTCATAAAAAACACAGAAACCAATACACACAAAAGAGGGACTCACAGGAATTAGGAACAGAACAGTTCTGTTCCTAATTCCTCTTGAGAAAGGTGGTTGGACCACCGAAAATTCGAGAACCAGTGAGTCCCTCTTTTGTGTGTTTTGTTTTCTGTGTTTGTTATGACTATCAGTGAATTTACATTACACGTTTGTGGGTTTTCCAAAAAAGTGTATATATATATATATATATATATATATATATATACATACAGGTATTTTATACATATACAGGTATATTATATACATATATATATATATATATATATATATATATATATATATATATATATACATACAGGTATATATATTCATTCCCATACAAATAGATGTAAGGAAAGGGGAAAGGAACACACATATATATACGTGTATATACAAGGTGTGAGTTTTTCGCCAGAGCCAGAACTTCCATAATCCCGCAGCCACTCTACTCTCCAGTCATGGCTCCATCAGACTTTTTTTGTTTCAAAAGTTAAAACCAACCTTGAAAGGGCGCTGATTCGACTCTATTGCGTACATTTTTATGTTAATGAAGTTAGCACTTGCGTACAAAAACACAGAAACACACAAAAAAGAAAAGAAACTCACACGTTTCCAAATTTTTGGTATTCAATTCAAAAGTGGGCCACGTACTCCAGGGGTAGAGCGTAGGACTACTAAGGGCCTGAGTTCGATTCCCGAGCAAGCCTCTCTGGGCACCCCTAGCTGTGTGTTTTTTTAGGTATTGCATCTTCGTGGGAAACATAACCGTCACAGGGAAAGGAACTGGCCCCCCTAACATACTATATTGTGTGAATTTCACACGCGTCGGGAGTGGAATACTGGATGAAATTTACCATTCCCTACCAAATCGACCTTCGGGTTGATTACTGTGTTTATGGTTGTATATTATTAACCGAAGCCAATGCACTACCGTGAATTTCTAGCCGTTTGATCGAGTTATTCATATAAACTTTAGTCATGCCTATTTCGTCACTTACTGCTTGAGTTATTAGTGGAATGCAATGTAGATAACGCACGTCTGTGTTGGAACTAAACACCATTTACAAGAATGCATACCTTAGTGGTGGCTTGCGAGCTACCATGCACCTATAGATATCTCCGAGACGCATTAAGCATAGCTTCTGAAAGAATACTTTTGTTCGTCATTTGTTCAAGTACAACTTGAGTTTCAATGAGCAAATATCTGCACGCATTGGTGGACCTTGCAGTGTAAAGCCAGAGCAACAGGGCTGCTTATTTTTATGGAATCTTTTTTAAGAAGAGAGCCGTTGGAGATGTTCCAAAGCAGATATCCTCAACTAACTCCAGTATATATCATCTCCGATCTGTCTCTTTCTCAGGATGCACAGCCGTCATACTTAGAGTCAGTTCGTGGAAGAACTCTTGAATAATCGAGTCTCTTGAAAGAATTTCACTGCATAATGGATGATTTTTATAAAGACGATGGAAATTGCAATGCATAAAAAAATCATTGACTTGAAGAGTTATCACACACATTACCGGTGAACTGTTACAAGTTCGAAACGTTCTTGTTTATATATTTCCATTGTACGCTTTTGGTAGTGCCTTTAAGATAAGGACGTGTGTTTCCACTCTCCCATGTGGCTCAAAGATTAGCTCGTGAGGAAGGGCAGCCTCCCGCCGCCGTGTTTGACACGCGAAAGCACGGCACGCCCTGACGTGCAACGCTCGCGGATCTTTCGCTCCTCAGCTGGGATTAATGGCTGCTCGGATGAGAACGGAGAACATATTGCCGATTTATTAATGATTGCGTGGGATAGAACGCGAATGTATCTTATCTACAAGACTGCCGGTAAGGACGCAGTTCCCGTCTTGGACGAGATATTGATTCGATGGGAACGACACGGGGCATAGAATATTGCTATCTAGATTAACCACATTGGAGGCTGCGGGAGTCTGGAAGGAATAATGAAGTATTGACAAACATTTCGTTTTTCATACTGAATTTGTTAAGCGAGTTACGAGTTTTACTCCCATCAAAAACGTTTTTCTTTTTTTTTACCTTAAGATCTATACGCAGGAGCGTCACGATCATTGTCGCTGCGATCACTAATGATCAAATTAGACCAATTGAAGTTTATCTAGTGCATTAAAGCCGGGTGGTAATAAATTTGAACTGCTGAAAAGTGCTCTGATTCGGTCATTAATATGTTCCAATTTTACCATTTCACACCGGAAATTACGCAGCAGCTCACTGTACTTAATTAAAACACCTTTATATCCAAAAAATATTATATAAATGCGTAAGATTTTACGGGAAATTAGAAAACTCGATTCTTAGAAATGGGTAAACCTAAGAATAAGATCAGAAATTTTTTTTTCTGTTTTTAACCACCGTGTGATACTACTGCCATTAGTTTTTGTTGTTTAATGCCCTAATGAAATTAAATATCCATGCCCCTAACCGAAAGGAACCCTTTATAGTTTATTAACCGTAAAATTTTCCCTGTTTAACTGCAAATCAGAAATGTAATTGAGGTGACCTAATGTTTTTTGTTTTTCCGGTCTAAGATCCATCCGAATTATCTCTAATTAAATTTTCATTTTTATTCATCCATTTTAATACTGAATTAGCATAAGGCATTTACGAAGGAGAACCCACTATTTTTTTTTTCTTTGCCGGTCCAGATAGCAGCATGGTAACGTTCTCACCACCAACCCAGAGATCGCAGGCTCTATTCCCACTTAGATGGAGTTTTCCTCCACCTAGAACATGGGTGTTTGCATTTATCTTCAACGCTGTGCTTAGGTATTAGGTGGACGAAGGGACTATATACCTGCCGTATCCATCTTGTCCCAATAAAGTCGCCAATTAAATGAACGATTATACCTCTATGTGAGATTAAATGTCAAATGCATTTGAGAGCGATTGTGTATAGCGAAAAACGAAAAAGCTTTAAAAGATAAAGGGATATATTTGTAACTGACGCTGAATTTACGTAAATATTAGACAGGATGGCTTTAAGAATAATTTTAGAAACAATCAAATGCATCATCGTTCGTCCAAAATGAAAACCACTTGACTAATCTAAATTGAATGTTTGTTGCAATTGTTTTCATTCACGGAAGTTAATTAGATGACTTTATTCTAGGTTGATGCTCAGGGGGCTAATCCCTGAAGCGTTTGAAGTTCACATTTCCCGTGTATTTTCTTGCTACCCAGAGTTTGTGCTAGGTTTTTCGAACTTGGGTTTTTTGTGGTTTCTCAGAAAAATTATCAAAGTCTCAGCCCAATTAAGGCACTCCTTGCCAGTAGTCTAAAGCAATTCTCAATGGAATAGCACGAATGCATCATCTCATAAAACTTATCATGGGGAGTTATTTCATATTTATTGGCAAAAACACACCGACCTAAAAGGTATAAATCATTAGGTATATCAATGACAAAGTATTATTCGATATTAATAAACTCCTGTACGCCCATTAAGTTTTTATCAGTCAATGCATGTCGAAATCTTTTATTCAGACATAATTCTCGTAAATTTGACGCTTAAATATGGTTTCGTTAATAAAAACAATAAAACAAACGAAAACTTCAATTATCATAGGCTACCAAGATAAATACAATGTTACCTCACCTCTAAAATACATTCTCATCTATCCTGTCGTGTTTTTCAATTATTTTAGAGCTCTCACACATCTCATATTCCACTTCATATACCCAATTCAAACATTCCTCATAAAAAACGACCTCTCCATGCGCTACGTGCTTAACACATTCCGAATGGCGAGGAGTCAAAGGGCCGCCCGCGGATGCTGATGTTCCGGAAAAGCTGGCTTAACTTTGCGGTTCAAAATAAACCCCAAAAAGACACAGAAAACCAGAATAACAATTGTCTTGGTCTTGTTCGTAATCTTAATAGGGTATCTCTCCCATTAGCTTTCATTTATCCTCCATCAAGCAGCTGCGTCCTCAAATACACCAAAAGAATCGCGACCCCGTTATGCTCAGAAACCAATTCAGAAGCATACTTTCTTCCACCTACTCAGTACAGGACTCATTAATTGATTTTTCATTTTGGCCACATAATGAATAGGTGTAATAGGTAGGCATAATAATGAATAGGTTATGGGTAATATAAGTACAAGATCTCAAAAGTAGATATATTTTTGGGTAATTCCTATATGGATCACATCTGAACCAACTGAGTCATCCATGGCACTCAACTTTTACTTCAAGTACCGACTTATACCATTTACTAAGGATCGTAATCTTGAAAGGTCGTCGATCTTCGGTACACACGAAAAAATGGATACCTTATCATAATCATGAAGCGGTCCTCAGAGTATGTTATATGGTAGAGTCGTACGTTAGCATTGTATTTGCATGTAAGATTGACTAGATTGGATTAGTTTACCACTGGGGTTATATTTGAATTACGTTTTCTCGTTTTGCAGCAAGCTCCTTTGTAGGAGCGGTGCTCTTCAAAACTCTCATTACTGCATCAGATAAACTGTGAAAAGCAAAACTTCCCTTCGGAATATGGCTGAAAAGCTACATCAGCATCATGAAGTAACTTTGAAAGGCTAATGTCAATGTAATTTGCACTGCTCGTAAGGACCTGCAAATGATTGGGATAATCCCAAACAAATGATGCCTATCTTACATGATTTGACGCCGTAATCTTTTTGAGATGTTATTCAGACTCGTGAATCTACACCGGTTTTTTTTAAAATTAATGGGTGTTTTAGCAATTCGAATGGGAAAAAGATACATAGCTTTGAAAACTAATTTTAACATATAATTCGATTGTAACATAAAGTAGATTCCAAAATTTTCAATAGGATCTGAAATTCTAGGCTATCTGAAATACTGAGTACTCTCGAATTCACACTTCCTTTTTTACTAAGTAAGATCTTTTCGGTATAAACATTTATTTTGTGCCTTATGACCGGAGTCATCTTTTGAAATCAAGTTAACATTGTAAAAATTTTATTCCCCGATCCATACAAAAATATTTATTATACTTTCAAACTTTTAATTCGAAACAAAATTCAACATATAATTAGTGTCATTGCATATCTCCAGTAATTTCATTCAAATTCAACCCTGTGATCTAATTACAAACAATTTGTATTCCGGTCATTAAAATTGAAAAATCTTGTTTATCAGGAAATATTCTTGACAAAATTATTTCTTCAGTAACTATGTTTTTACTTTAGAAGATGTTGTCCCGAATCAGAATACGCCGGCAGCACATCCTGAGAAGCAGTTTTGTTTTGAGTGAATTTTTTTACGTGAAACCAAAAACAATTTCCAGTAATGAATAATACTCGCTGTAATATCTTTGTTAGAATAACTTTTCTAGCTAAATTTCTTCAAATTTTTAAAGTTTTTACAGATTGATGCCTGTAAATTCTTTGTTAAATAGATAATTTTCCCCAGTGGCTTTCCTCGTACACAAATTTCTAATGGCCAAACTTTGATGACTATATTTTTTACAAAATACAATGTACAAAATTAGATTGTATACTTCATTGCTGTACAAAATTTTTCAACGTAGGGAGGGTTAAATACCCAAGTTTATGATTTTCAATGATTTACAAAGTTCAAAGAAGAAGTGGTACCCCTTTCACGAGGTGTAATAACACCTTAAAGGAAAAATAATCATTAAATCTCCGGTAACGATAACGCTTGAAGCAAGCGGGTGCATGAACTTCGTATTTTAGTTCAATTTCGAGGGACCGGTATTCACTTGAGAGCCGCACTCGACCGTCGCAGATGAGTGGATCGAGATTCGGGACGACGTGATTTTGGAGGTGAGAGGGGGATCCCCTTATACGACCCACTCACAGAAAAAGGCCAGATACAGCGGGCGACGGCAGTCATTTGTCAAACAAAGCGACTCCCCCCGCTCCGAAATCAATCGTGTGGGATCTGCGAAGTGTGGAAAGGGCGTAAAAAAGATTGCTTAACTTTCAAAGAAAATAGTTCCATTAAAACGTGACTGAGTGGGAGTTGGAGAGGTTTCGCTTGGCTGGAGGTGGAGAGCGGGAAGAGAAGGGGGAGTGGGCGAAGCAGGTGTCCAAGGGTCGTGGTGGAGAAATTGTACGAAGTGTCGGTTTTAAGGAGGAGGAGGAGAACAGCTGACCCCTGCAGAAACCCCCATCACCCCCCCCCCCACATACGACCTCCCGTACTCCCCCAGAAATGAATGCGCTCTCCCTCTTCAATCAGAGTGGCGAAGAAGTTGGAAGTGAGGCGTAGTGGTTGAGGAAAAGGCACTTCGTCCCCCCTAATGACACAGGGACGCCCACCGCAGCACCATCGCATGGACCACTCTTAAAAGGATCAGGCCTCTCGCTTAAGCGGGGACGCCTCCTCCTGCCCTCCACGTCGACACCATTGGGTGAATGCCGAGTTCCCGTAGTGCGGGGCATTGAGGAGCCAAACAGGGTTTTATCTGTAGCTTCTAACAAGCCATTGCTTACAAAATATCTGCGGAATATTTTTATGGAAAATTGGGTTAATTAATAGAACAGCCTCCGGCGTCCCCCAAGGAAGTATTCTCGGCCCCACCTAGTTTGAAAAATTATTTTCAAGAATTTCGTGTACATTGGGTCAATGAAAAACATTACATGGATTACTAGTTCATTTAATAGCGATAAATGGATGTTGCTATGATTGGACATCTAATTACCTTTGAGGTGAACGTATTAGTAAACCCCTCGGTAATGTTGGACTTACTCGTACAAGAATGAGAGTAACACTAGAAATATCTGTGAAGTTTCCGTAATAATACCTATCTTGGCCAAATTAGTATTCAGGTACAAATATGAGAATAAAAATTAAGTGGAAGTGTTTTCTAGCTTCAAGTGGTCTCAACTTGAAAAAGTGTCGAGTATTAGGGATCCAGAGAAACGACTTAATGTTTTACATCACTCAAAATGCAAGTGAAAACTTCTAAGTTCCTTAAAATATATTACGAATAGGCAAACAATTTCACACATATAAATCTAAAGTGGATCAAAACAATGCTTGGACTAATAACTAGGTGATGAATGATCTAAAAGTGATTATTGATCTCTTAAACAATCTGGTACTTGTTCATTACCAACTCTGACTGTTTCCAAGCGTATATTAGTAGAGTAATCCATATTTTGCAACACAAAAACTCATCTCCTTGACCTTTGTCAAACGCCCTTAATGTCCGAGTTTGTTTGCTAGCAATAACCGCGTAACTTTGGTCAACATAATGCTCCGTACGCCACATATGTAATCCACCCTAGCAGCCTCAAATAACTACGAAAGCCTATATTTTATGGGAAGATAGAAGTGTTTCGGGGCAGTAGAAAAAAGATGGGTCCTCAAAGAGTCCCTTGTGGAAGACACCTCTTGGACGTATAGAGTCACTGTTAAGTCGCCGTCCCAGAATTAACCGGACCTTTCTGGTCGCTCTTAATGCACTTATCTCTGTCTCCTTCCCCCGCCCTCCCTCTCCCATTCCCGAACCTCTTCGGCCCTTCTCGTCATCCGAGAAAGACGAGAAAAAGAACCCATAAGTCTCGACTCGAGTTTAGCCCCGTTATTCCTACACTCCGAAATTAACCGCTTAGTCCCATCAATAGTATCCCTATATATGGGTATTGATGTATATGTGTGTACATATCTATACTTTTTCTTTCTTTTTGCTTTATTTCAGATGCATACATATGTAAAAACCCCATTTTTTATCACTACGTGAGTAAGAGCTGGTGTTTTCCGTAGTACAATTACGGTGTTGTGGCCTTGCTTCAAACCATAGTAGAATGATGTTGTCCTCATTGGTGGTTTTGTATCGATTCTTTGATTTTAAATTTCGTTGTCAAATCAGCAATACGATAACCACAACGGCTGGACCCGTTTGAATCCTTCCCCTGGTGAAATTTATCAAGCACGTGGTCGAGGAAAAGAACGCTGTTGATGAGGGATGGTAATGTAATACTTTGCAAAGGATTTGCAAAAGAATAATGCTATAACAACTGCCATGGACATTCGTTTTTAACATTGTGATGTGGCTCGTACACGATTCTCTTTAAAGATATCCGAAATAATACTTCTTATACATGTCTTTCACCAACCCAATTTTATATTCATAACTGCCACCAATATTTGGTTTATTGGAGTAGACCTGGGAAATACTTAAAACTCCACGGGCTCCTCCAGCTCATAAAAGGAAAGGTGCGTCCATGTTTTTTATTAGGATCTTTTACCTTGGTGTGTACGAGTCTATGGATGTGAATCAGCACAGATTGAGTCAACGCCTCAAAGATAGACATTGCTCAAGGGACAGCGCTCAACCAACGTCCAGCTAAGTGACGTGTGAGCAGGAAAAAATTTCGAAAGGGTGGTGCATTCTTAGAAAGAACGGTATATTGGCAGTTTTCATACAATAGGTCAATATCTCCAAGTAAAAATGTAGCCGAGGAAGATTAGAACTCAATGGACTATTGACGAGGCTACGGACGTCTAGTGGTACATCTCAATGGCTAGCTGTGCACACTTATTATAATAGTAATAACTTCTGGAAAATCCAATTCCTCAGTTTTTTCTTATTCATAAGCAATCCATTTAAGCTCATGTCGGGTCCAATCCATGTATTGCACACCGTTCACTCCCTATAGTCCCCTGGTCCATTTAATCTATTATTATTTTCACATATTTGAGAATCTTATTGCGCTCGTTAATTTCGCGTTATAAGCAAATGCGCTTAGTCCACCCCCAAAATTCACCAGTTTCATGCTTCCCACTTCTCAAAAATGCCAACTGTCACTTTTCTCCCTTCTTTTGAAGTCTCAACTCTCGGTTTCCTTCATTTCGGCGCCAGTCACGGAGAAAGCATGGAGAGAATTTCAGTCGCGAGAGAGTTTTTCAGTCGCAAAGCCTAACTTGTACATCTTTTAATTCAAAATGAAAATATTTCTAATGTCTGCATATACCAAAAGAGAGACTGCCGATACTATTATTTTGGCAAAAAGGTGAAATTTCAAAGAATAGGGTTGCGAGTGCTTTGTATTAGTAATGCCAGTATGCATATAAAATACATTTCTCGAGATAGCGTTTTTGAAAAAAAAACAGTGTTACCGAAAGAGGATATTAGGAAGATTAAAAAAAAATACTTTGCTCATCTTGTCAGAACGTTAAATCTCTTTAATTATGAAAACTGATTTCTAGACAAAGACCAGATAAACCACGATCGGTTGATGATCATTTTGACTCGTGACCCAGGTGTTGAAAGGGGTCTGTGAAACAGATGCATGCTAATTGTCCACTAATTAGCATAAAATAAAAGAAATGTAAATTTTTCATCAGAATACGATTAAGTGAATAGAATTTGAAAAACTTTATTCTTGTAATGCATTGCTTACTTTAATTTAAGAATAAATTTATCTCTTAATTCTTCATCGGTCATTTCACTAAATGCCATAGGTGAGATTTATATATTTACTGCTGAACCCTTTTATTAAAAAATTAGTTCTATTTTTGTCACATTTAGGTACTGGTTAACGGCGTACGTAATTCCTAATTTTTATTAATCCGTTCCATATTTACTAAATGGTGTCCCGTTTCATGGTTTGTGCATAGCTATTTGCCCATAATTACACTTCCCGTCATTTATTGATACTAGGAGTAGAGAAGTATTCGGGCGTTAATTTAAAGAGAATGGAAATTCCAAAAATGCTAAACTACAAGAAATGACTCCTAGACCTAGAATCTATGCTTTCTACTCCTTCGACACATACCTATTCCTATTGTACGTTGTTTGAAACATTTAAAACTTCTTTAAATTATAAGTTAAATTTTTCATGCTGTTAATCAGGATCTTCGGAAAGAAAGTTAAGACATTCATTGTGTTGTCTGCCCGCTTAAGGAGTAATATGTTTAATAGATATCGGTTTTAACATTTGGACCCAGTAGTCATCAAACCATTTTTTTTAAGTATTTCATTTGATATCATGCTATTTGATTAGCAATAAAGCATTTGTTTGCAGTTGATGCCATTTTTTTAGGGTAAATAAACCGTCAACGTACTCTAGGATTTAATTGCTACTGCCGACCATAGAAAGGCAAGAAGTAAATTGAAGCAACGTGTGCGTTTGTTTGTGTGCGTGCGTGTGATTAATCGTAAGTCGGTTGGAGAATTCATGCGTATGTAAGTACGTTGCACTAGATTATTAATAAATGCGCGTGGCACTTGGTTATTAATGAAAGTTCCACCGACTTCGAGTGATTTTCACGCTCAGCAATGAGCAGAGACCCGTCCGTGCAGGGAGGTGAGCCGTCAGAGGCCTCACCCTCCACCGTCCTCCTCCCCCTTCGACCCCCAACTCGTCCCGCCCTTATCGCGAGCGACAACCCTCGCTCCCTGCGCCCGCATGCTTCGGATTCCACCCCCTCCCCACCCTTAAACACTCCGAGTGTGCTCCCACCCCTTCCATCCCCATTCCTCTACAACCCCTTCCCGCTCCTTCGACCGCACTCCGTTTCCAACGGCCGTATAAAAAAGATCAGTGACCTCCTCTAACTTATAGGTGGCACCATGTTGACCGCTCTAGGAGACACCGTTTTCCCGATAAGTCCTTCTCTTAATGTAAACAACGTTGAGTCCTCTCCTGGGCTTGGTGGATCACATTTGGAGCATTTCTATGCCGTAAAAGTAAAGTGTCTATTGTTTTGCCATGCCGTACAGTTGGTAAAGCTAGCATATCCATTCGCCATTCCCCTGGACTGCAACACTGGTTTGGCGAAGGGACTAGTGTGTTTTTATGACCGATAGAACTGAGCTGGCGGAACCAATGATCCACTCCTCCAGGTAGGGTCACATATGCCAGATAGTTTGAAGGGTAGGAGCCAGACTAATGACACTTAGTCCAAGCGGAGTCTGATCCTCATGGATGTGGCCGCAAAGTCGTCTGATCATAGTGGAGCTGCCATCGAATATGATACTATCACGTTAAAAACACTATTGAGTAAGAAAACGGGACTTCGATTACTTATCCCACCAAATTATGATGGATACACTTGTTGGGCAAGCTATGTAGAGGGGAAAAGGGATTAGGCATGTCGAATAAAATGAAGGGGTGTAGGAAGTACGCGGAGTTGAAGAAATGATTATTCTAGTTTAGAGTATTACGCTTTTCCGTGTGGTGCTGTGGGACTTACATGTATAACCGCTTGTCTCCGTATCCACCACGAAATTACCGTGATCGGTAGGCCACCTTTAATATTGCATGTATTCTTGGCAAGTGATGGACCGCTTTTTAAATCTGTAACAATCCGCCAAAAACCTTCTCCCAGTGCCTCCGAAATATAGCAACGCCTTTAGCTGAACACAATATTGTGTATCCATTCCTTATATGTTCTGCTCCCTTTATACCGTCTATTTTGCTCATTATCTTATTCCTTCTTCCACGTTCACCTATCATTGTCCTCTGGTATCACTTCCTCGCCTTTCACTGTTCTCTCTCTGCCTCTTTATGGTGCTTCTAACCACTCAAACTGCCTTCTCTGAGTTTTTATCAACAACATCCTTTATATTCCTCTCACAATTTTTCTCTAAATACTCAAGAGTTAAAAAAGTATCCGATTTGGTTAAAAAAGTGTCGAAATGTATTAGCTGTTCCTTCATCGCACACTAACACCAATGAACTTTATTATTACCCTCGTCTTCCTGTTTCTCCTGAACGTCATTACTTGTGGCTTTTTACAACGTAAATTTCCTTACTCTCGTATGGATCACACTGATTTCATTAATAACTATATGGATGATCTTAAACTTTGTTGCCACATTTCTCAAACGGTAGAAAAGTACGTATGTGTTTTCAGAGTGTTTTCTTTGCCATCTTTTCACAATATTGTATGTATTTTCATACTTCCTTTTGGGGAGCTTCTTTAACATTCGGTTTGTCTGTTGAATTGTCATCATACACATGAAACATTGTATTTCCATTGATGAGATCGTTGCTCAACTTCATGGCCTTCTAGTCACACTACAACGGTACTATCAATAACAGCTCTGCGTAACAATGGCATTCAGTTGAAGTATTTATAAACTTGTAGTCGAAACTTACTGTGGAGGAAATGCTGGCTGACAGCTAATTATTATCAGAGCAATTACTTATATAAGTGAATTCGATGTACATAAGTTTACAAATTCATTGGATTAACCCTACTATTTGGTTGCTGTAGAACTGCACTCCTTATGTACACTGTGATATACATTGGAGCAATTAATAATTAGAATTCCGATTGCATATTGTAAATGCACCAATTAAAAGAACGAGAGAGCGGCGGTGTATTTAGCGTTCTCAATGTTCCCGTCATCCCCGCGATTTCACAGATGTCCATACATCTATCTTTTCTAATTACGGGGCTTCCTGGCAGGTCCCTTACAAAATATTAGAGCAGCTAGGCTGGGAATCACTCACGGAGCGAAGGTTAAATTACAGATTGAAGCTCTTGCATAAATTGGAAGGAGGTCTCTTTAGCAGTGATGTATCGTACTACGGTAGGAGAGATCGTACTAATAAAATTAGAGAGATTAATTGTAGAACAGATAGATTTAAGATGCCATTTTTTCCACGAACGATAGGGGATTATAATAAAATTGTTCGACCGCGGTAGGGGCATGTTCGGGTAAAATTATTCGCGTGTGTATTCACCCACTGCCAAACACCGTGGTGAATGCTTGCAGGGTATTTATAAATTTAAAAAATAAATAAATCAATGTACCTGGCACCTTGCAGATGGTACCTTTACACCAAAATCTCTTCCATCCCTCAACAACCGGAGCTATTTTCTCTTCCGCCCACCCTTTTTAACATCCCCAAGTTCCTAACCAACGCCGCTCACACCTCTCTCAATTTATTCCCTTTCTTATATTCTTATCAGTGTCTCAGTTAAGAATATTTGAAATTCTTCCATCAAAACCTATCTAACAAAACGGTAATTATTAATGCCGCATTCCAAGGCAAGCAACGACACGCTCTTCTTTCAGTCGATTGCCATGTTGGGGGTGCGAAATTTGACACCAAAAGAATTATTGTTTTACTCGCTGCGTAGAGTGCTCAAAGTGCCAAAATTGGCTTCCAGGAAGTGCCGAATCTTTTTTGAGCCAATACATAGAGGTGTGTCAGTAAGACGGTTTAGGGAAAGGAAGATGAAAGAATGGTGTGTTCCGCCCGGTCCATTTCCCCTTTTTTCCCTCAACTCCAAAACACCCAATCGCCCACTTATCTCTCCCATCGGACCAAATCGGCCAATCATGGGAAACGTTTTCATTGGTGGTTTTTGCGGAGGAGGTAAATGAGGTCCACGGAAATGCGACGAAAGGAGATGGTGCATGCCAATTCGACACGCGTGGATTATTGTAAAAAAAACACAGAAGCGTACACACAGTGACGCAAAAATAATTCTTCTGAGAAATTTACCTCGGTCAAAGTGCTCGCCGTAGGAAGACGGGGCCGGCGATTAGTTGGAGAGCGTTCAGAATAATTCTGCATGTGAAATGTCACCGTTTCTACGGATCATTTTAAATCCCCCATTCATTGCCAAGACTGATATATAGAGTCAAGTTTTGTCTACAAAGTATTGGTAATCGTCCCTCAAAAGACACTTCAATGGGACCCTAAGTGCCGTCAAAGAAGCTGGTAAGCTTACTCTTTAAGGATCTTTCGGTATCCGCCTATAAAGGAGCCTTTGCGTCGTGAAAAAACCGCTGGCGAAAGTGGTTCGACGCGCAAGGGATGTACTTTAAAGAATTTTGAGCCATTGTAGCAGTTTCTGCTGTGAATCAATTTATCCGAACTTTTTATACAAATCATGAATGTGTATAGTTATCTCCTGGATTTCGTGTTTGGCATTATTCGAACAATCAATATTAATCCCTCAGTTATGGGCCGAAGATTTAGGCTAAAATTAGGAAAATAGAATTGGGCATCACTCTCTGTTTTCAGAATTAATATTCGCATTATTTAGGTAACATTTTCATTGTTTTTAGCAATAATCACGCTACTGTTACATTGAAAATTGGAAGTGGACCGGGGGTTAGAAACATAAGAACGTTTTTTTCCTGGGGACAAAGGTAAAGATATCCGTTCCTTCTGTCAGTCTGAAATTATCTTGTTATCCTTAAAGCCTTATCAGCTACCTATTCTGGCGTATAAGTTTAAAATCCTGCAGATAACTAAAAATGCCACCCCTTGAAGGTTTTACGAGTAATATTTCAGATGAGTAGCTATGAATAAAATTATTCCCGGAGACAGAATAAATAATGAATTAATTTATTTTCTAGTTAATGGATCAGGGAAAATACTCCATGCTTAATAAGAAGAGCCCGATTCTACTTGACTGAAATCTTGACTGGCCTGATCAATAAGTTTTTCGACGAAGTGTTCCCTTACCAATGGCGTTTGCTGTTCTAAATATTAAAATGCACGACATATCTCAGAAATAAAGTCAACTCGGGGGTAAAGGAAAATTTATGTATTTAAAATTCACATGGAGGACGATTCTTCTCATCATATTTCATTTCCATTCCATCGTACTCATCCCAAAACCAACTGAATGTTAAATAGCACTGTGTTGTTACTACTTATTCTATTCTATTGTTTTAATTTACAATTTTTTATGCAAAATCCATCATTGAAAATCATAAAAATAAGTTGGTATAGAAATAAAAATAAAGTACTGTGTAAGAAACAAATTGAGCACGAGAAATCATACGCTACAACATTAATTCAGTTTCTCGTTTAAAGCGTTTAAGCCGAAACCATTAAATCCACGCGCAAATTGTGGTTCTTGATCCATGGCTAATGTGCGCGGCAGCTCTCAGTAATGAGTGACCAAACAGAAAGGCCATATTCGACAAATGCCCGTGTCGGCGGCATCCGTTTCACGCACTATTGGATAGTTAAATCCGCAGGTCGAAAGGATTACGAGCCACTGCGCAATGATTGGTAATTTGGCGTGTATCCTCGTGGTGATGGTTGGCGTAGGAAGTCCGGATGGTATGGATGGAGGATGGGGCAAGTATTTATCGATTATCGAGTTCTTTGAAAGAACGAGTGGTTTCGGAGGAAGAAGAGGCCCTTTCAGACAATGGGTGAGAGGAGAGGGGTGGGATGGGAAGGGATTTGAAGTAATCCGCTCTCGTTCTTACTTCGAGAGACAGAACTGTCCGGGGACAAACCATGTAAATGGAAAAGGGTTAGGGCAAAGGAAAAAACTTGGTGAAAACATCAACCCAGAATTTCTAGTATGTAATGATGACGATGTCCCTCTGGCTAATGGTTAAAATCCAAAAACTCACGATGTTGTTTATTCGTCTTTAAGTTTTTTAACTTAATCATTTTGCTGTTATTCACTAACGTTTCCCTCCTAGTCGTGACACCATAACCCATAACTCCTTGCAGGCCATCTTCCGTCCTGATGGATTTAGAAGGATGAATCAAAGCGTTTGTGTCTGCAGATTTTGACTTTTCGCCACCAGCATCAAAATGTATTTCCCATTGATTTAGTACACACTTTCAGAGTAATAGTTATGTGTTGTATGAATTTGCGAATGTGTGCTTAAATACAAAATCATATTTTCACAATTACTATGTTAAATTTAAATATTGATGATACACTTTCAAATTGTTGAATGTTAATGCACATTAGCGGATGATTCTGTTAGAGTTAATATCGCAGAATTTCCCGCAGTAATTTGAATTTTTATAACTTCATTGCCATTCGTTCAATGAAATTATGAAGATACAATCGATAACTGAAAAATGACATCGGCAAAAGTGGTCATTGCAATATTAGAAGAAACCAAAAGTGAGTTACCAAACCCTATGGTTTGGAAAATAGCCAATATCATACCTAGTTTTAAAAGTGGAAATAAACAACACCCGGGTAATTACTAACCTATATCGTTAACCTCCCTCGCCTGTAGAGTGTTGGAATACATTATGGTTAATAACGTTATGACATACCTCGACACTCACAACCTATTATCCTACAGACAACACGGATTCATAAATGAGAGATCATGTGAAACACACTTGGGACTTTTTATACACGACGTTTTACAGTCGGGGGAAAGAAACAAACGATGGATGCCATATTCTTGGATTTCAAAAAACCCTTTGATAAAATTCCACATGCTAAATTGATTCACAAGTTCAATGATATGGAGTAAACGACAAATTAATGAACTAGATTCGGGACATCCTTACTTACCTTAAACAAAGAGTAGTGATAGATGGCTCAAGCTCTAATTGTGTGCAACTAACATGCGGCGTCCCACAGGGTAGCGTCATAGGACCACTACTATTTCTTTTATACATTAATGATATCACCAACGCAACAAAAGCAACATATACTTTGCCCTCAACACTGTAATCAACGAATAGACAATGAAATAGCGAATGACGCAGATCGTGAATCACTAAAAACTAACTTAAACAGCACTCAAAAATTTTGTGAAGAATGGGGCTGGAATTAAATATGAAAAAATGCACCGTCAAGAATTCCTTAAACAATAGAAAACTGAGCTACACTTTACCAACTTACACACTCGGAGATGTTCGGATGAACGTCGTGGATGATGTAAAATGTTCGAGTCAAACTATTCTGGTATGTATTCACCCCCTGCCGCACACCCTGGCCGTGACTTTCAGGGTATGCATATAAATAAAATAAATATACCTGGGGGTCACCATGTTATCGGATCTTTCTCGGGGAAAGCACATCCGCACGATTTGTGGAGGGGCGCTAAAAAAGCTGGCATTCGTCAAACGTTCAGTCGGAAGGTGCTGTGACGAAAAAGTGTAGGAAACGTGTTATTTTTCTATAGTAAGGAATCACCTTGAGTATACGGCGAGCGTTTGGGATCCTCTTAAAAGCAAATTAAATACAGAATTGAATAGGGCACAGAAAAAATCCGGTAGTTACGTGGAAAACTCGTACCAAAGGTCATAGCTCTTGTAGCGTCACACATTTAATACAGATTCTGGGTTGAGAGACTTCTGATATGCGAAGGATCAGGGCTAGGCGAAAAGAAAGAAGGAAAAGAGGCAAAATTCTATCCATGTGCTATCCCAATCCAGCAGTTCTTGTTTTAGACCATACTGCTCACAGCGTTTTTGTTTATGAGAACAGTGATCTGGTTCGATATGAAACTCGTAACGAGCCATCTGTCGGAAGTCGTTGCAAAAATTGGGAGAGTTCGGTCCAAAAGTAATAGTGAAGAATCGTCAACTGAAATCTTATAATTATAGATCTTTTAACTAATCTAAAAGCCCGCGATTATGTCTCCTACTTCTTTCCATGGAAAGTAGAAGTAAGACCTTTCCATGGAAAACTTGAAATTCAATGTTATCATTGAGTATTTACAAATTTTATGGTAATGTTAAGTCAGATTTATCGAGTAGTAACCTACATCGTGATTTTAAAACTATTTTCTTTAGTATTAATGAATAGGAAAATATCAAAATGATAAATTTTAAGTTAATATTCAAACCTCTTTTTTTCATTTACCATGGATCATATTAGCCGATGGTTATATGAATGTAGTTGATATTATAAACGAATTATTAATGATATCCGGGTGGTGAACATTGCAATCAATTTTTAAAATGTTCACTTGATAAAATCCTTGAGAAATATAGCTTTCTTTAGTATGAATCTAATCCCTAGTTTGGAAAAAAAAAGTTGATGTTTGTTTGCGTAGATAAAACGCCGCAATTAATTTTTGAATTAATTGCCTCCAAATGTATAGCGACATTAAATGTCACTACCAAAATGGATGGTATAATTAAGAAATCATAAATGCTTAAAGCACCGGTTTTTTATGTGAAAATAATATCTGACAACATGTTATTGCAACTTAATTTGATTAAATGGAGGAATAAAAAATGTTGAAGATAAAAAGAGTGGACGAAAACTTCTCATATCAAACTAAAAAGCAATGCTTTTGAGCGGCGGATTCTTTTAGCAATATTTCTTGATTGATTAAGTATTGTGAAGTGGTTATAAGTTTTTCTTTTTTGCCGTTTTTAATTGAATTCACGAAAGGTGAATTTTTAACGAATAATTGTGGAATATTCTGAAGAAGTTTCACTTGATTTTGGATTTAAAATTAATCTTTTCAATACCCCTACCTGTTTGCGGTTTTATCGCGTATTTGCATCAACGACGCCACATTCAAAAGTCAAGTTCCTATCGAGACAAAACAGTTCTTCGAAATGCGGAAGGGTAATAATCACTACGTGTCATGCTTGCGTCATCTGTGGGGTACGTGCGAGATGTTCAAATGTACTTCCATCCCGTTCGGGGACCAATAGGAGTGATGACTTTGATTCTAGCGTTGAAACTGTTCAAAACACCGGCAAAAATAATCAAGCGAAGAATACGAGAAAAAATTGAAGGCAAACGGTCGGAAAACCGCTAAGGACTTCATAAGAACAATGGAGGCCGTAGTCTGCCTAGCGATACTGTTAGAAAAAATTATACACTCCAGCGAGCCGTGCTGGAATTTGCACGGGTGGGGAATGCCTTTGACATCGTTGAGTGAAAGTAGATGTTAGAATCGCTGGATAATCTGGAATGGGTGACAATGACGCAGGGATAATTCATCAATTCTTCAAGAATCAAGTCGTTGAATTAAAGTGAAGAACTGAATAAAGTAAGAAGTTTAAATAAATAAATGAATGACTTAGATAAATACGTAATTTACCAACAGCAATATTCAGACACCTTCCTGGAAAAAGCTACAAAAGAAGCAATTGGATTGGGTGTGAAAGGATTTTAAGATGGACACGTAAGAAATTGAGATGCTCCGTTGCACAGATGACAGAGCATTTACGGCAGAATATAGGAAAGACCTGCAGGAATTCTTGAATGTGATGGATTCAATACTTCATGGATATCAATGGAAAATCAACAAGCAGAGCGTGCGGGTCAAAATTCTAGATGCAAAAGGCACATTTTGCGTACATCGCAAGAGAAAAATCGTTGCAAGAGGAATATTTCATCTGTCTCGGAAGTAATGTGGTATGCGATGGCGGGAACTTGAATGGTTCGATCACATGTTTGCATAAGCAAAGAAGGGATTCATGAATGAGTGCTTATTACTATGCACAAAGAAGAAGCGTTTACAGAAGAAGAGCCAGTGCCTAAAAGAAATCCCTTATGTGTTATGTGTCGCCTTATGAACCAAAGAGATATAGGTCATGGAAAAAGGAAGTCAAAATGGAATATAATCCTTGAAAATCTAGTGCTAGAGGTGAAAGCTGATGACAAAATTGTGAGAAGTTAATTAAAAAGAAGCAGATAAAACTAAAAATTACACTATAAGGTAAAAAGTCTGAGCGGATTTGTCAAGACGTGAGGTACGATACATTTGTTAGGAACATGATAGCTACGGAAATAGAAAAGATGATCCCAGAAGAAAGTGCTGGGGATAAATACGCAAAGAGAGTAAAAATGGATGTAGCTCTGGAAGCATTTGAATCGATGAAAAATTTTGAACAATATACTGGTAAATCAAAATTTGAACGCACGCAAACCATAACAAAGCTTAGTACTTTAGAATCATAACATTCTGGTTTGGTAATTCAATGGCATTCGAATAAATACTCTGCCAAAATGGTTTACCGAAACCCCTCAGCTTATTTCAGCCATTTGTCATAGCTGATCTTCGAACCGTCTGAAATCAGTGAAATAACTATTTTTCGTGGACGAAAGAAAGATTATTTTATTAGCTACGCAACACAACGACCTCCCGTGACGCGAAATCCATGATTTAAGCCTCTGTGACGAGCTAATTCCGAAAAAGTGAGAGGATTCTTGAATATCATTTGTTAAATATTTTTATAGATGATTTCTTCGAAGTAACACGGAAGTGTTGAATAAAAAACTTAGACAGCAACACAGCACGAGAACACATAAAAAGAACACTCACAATAATATCTTGATAATTTCGACGGACTCGAACTCCGTCTTCTTCGGAAGATAAGATAGGACTCACATGTACTATTTATACTCATACATACAAAAATATATTTATGTAACAAAGATATAAACAATAAATTACAATGATACTTTGCATTAACATTTTCTTGTGTCCATGATATTCACTTAACTTTTGGGACGTGCTCCGTGATATACTCAGTCAATTTTTTTATCATAGAAACATTAAATTCACTGCGGTGTAATCGATATTTAAATCCGATGCTGCTTACATGATCCTCTAATTAACCAAGAAATATTACATACCGTCTATACTTTGTCATCACGCATTTAACAGTGATGCCCTTTCTTTCGCCATCTTAAATCTTGTTTGATGTTCTCCCGCTCTTTTCATTTCATGCGGTTGAATTTACAATATTTATCGGTTTCTATAAATCAAAAATAGGTTTCTCGAAAGTATGTGGAAGGAATTTTTCAAAAGACACACTGAGTATGGGAAATACTGAGTTGTTCAAGTTCAAATAGGAAAATATCAAAATATTCGTACAAGATAATAAACACGAATGATAATCATTGGTCTGGAAGATTTTGAAATTCCAATTTTATTACAGTTGGTAGCACGCTGAGTATAGTGTGGGCTTTGAAGTCAACTGGGCAGCTCCGGCCGCGACCTGTCGTCCTTCCTCCGCACCTCTTGTGCCCTTCCCATCGTCGCCGCCGTCACACCCCGCCCTTCCTCCCCTTCACCGTCTCCTCCTTTCCTGTCAACACCCTCCCACCCACCCATTGTCCGCTGCAAATTCACTCATTATTCCCCTCAACTACGCGTGGACTCCTCGAGCCCCCCTGCCCACGCCCGCTCCCCGTCTCCGTTCGCTTCCTGCCCCCGTCTTCCCGCCACCTCTCCTCCCCTCCCCTTCGTCTTCATTCTCCTCCTCCATTTAGTCACGGTGTGCGGGGAGGGAGGCTCTTCAGGAGCGTAAATCGCCATCTCATTCGCAGGCAATTAGCGCCCCTCCCCACACCATCCGCCTGCCCCTAACCTCCACCCTCCTTCTATCCCGATCGCTACCACCCCCTTCCCACTTCCCTCCCTCCTCTTTGCACTCCCACCCTGCCGCCTAGGCGAGCTGGGGAAGGTGAAGGAGCCTCGGAATGCCGGCTCTAGGTGGTCACCCACGTCCTTGTTTTGACTCACTCCTCCGGAGGACTTGGTGCTCCGAAATTCATCCTCGCCGAAAGACAATTTGCGTTCATTTCATTTCTTCCAGAACATATACATCTCATAAATAAGTGGGCAGACTTCACGCCTCCGTCGTATCTGTTCGTTAACAATTTTGACTTGAAGACGCCAGCAGGTTAACTCGAAGGACTCTCGTGTTAAGCATGCAACGCGACGCGGATAATCACTCGGTAACCCTCATGCCTCGACATTCGAAACACCACGGAAATCTCAAGAAACTGCGGGAGATGCCGTGAGAGTAACTTTGAACGGAGTCTTTCGCTAAATGTACATAACAATGGAACAATTTTTGAGTGTAAAAATAATTCGCCTTGACCACGGCAAATTGAGAACGAGCACTGTTTATTAAGCATTCACTCGTTATAAATCCATCCGCATGGGTGACGGCTATTGCACGATTGCTTCACAAACGCCTCTTGTTTATTAGAACAAATTCATGCCATGCAAGAGTCGGACTAGGTTTCTCTATTTTTACGTGAGGAGGCTCTTGAAGTAAAAGAAGGCTGGAAACGCGATCGTGATTGTCGGAAAACAGATTGAATCGAATAAAATGAGCATTATTATTGGTTTACATCGGCGTAATTGGGCGCCCGGTTAAGAGTAAATAGATTCATTAGTCGAAAAACAAAGCGAAAGATTTCGGAAAGGTATTCGTTTGGCCACATTTGGATAATATTATCACAATTTATTATTCATGGAAGATAATTCTTAGCAACGAATTGTATGACATTAAAACGCGATTACATGCATATATTATTTACAAATAATTATTATCAGAATTATCCACGCAAGTAAATTGGACGTAATAGTTTGAGATTCCAACTAGACAAAAAAAACCAAAACCAATATTTAAATAAATGTGTCTAGAGTTTGCTGTAGTTAATGATTGAAAAATTCAAAGAAAGGGAGAGAGATACTAAGAAAGTAACCTTCATTTTGTTACATTTTGGATTGAAAGAGGACGCATCGACGTATTAACTAGCTAATGCACTCGGCTGGACATCGAGGAATCCGGGTTCAAATCCCGGCCAAGACAACTGATTTTTACATTTTCAAATTGTTGCATCAATGATTGAAGCCTGTAATTTCCATAAGATGGAACATTATTCATGTAAGTTAAACGTTTCCCCCAACTGAATAGAAAACAAACTTCAAACTGCTTCACAGCACTGAAGCATTTCACACCAGCGTACACTTATGATACAACTCTGACACTCTTTGTTGAAGTCGTCACGGTGTAGCTAAACACGTTGAATTAACATGTCGTTACTGTGAAACACTAAGCGTGTTCCTTACAAAATCTTCGTCGCTCTCGAATTAGTCCTAGTACCAAACTGGGCATCGTAGTACTTCACGCCATTACTGCAATTGGGATCAACCGGATAAAAATAAAGAGGAAGGATCACAAAAGGTATTATTTTTAAATACTCCCTCACCCATACAATGAGCAATAATTATAAATCCAAGAAGTATTAATTTAACGACTTTGATTGAATATTGTTTTAACCTATCTCCATTTATTCGCCCAAATATTGAACGTTCATCCATAGTTATATGCCTGATTGAAGCACGCTCTCTCCCAATACGTCCCTCCGACGCCCTCGTGGCAACTCACAGGAAATGACGTAGATGTAGATGTCACTTGTCATTTTCTAGTTTTTGCGGAGCAGAAATCACATTTCTCACTGCGAACAGTTCTGCGTCTGGAGAAATGTCGAGTGAGAGCCAATATGGCTGTACAGAAGAAAAAAAATGACTGGAAAAAGAATTCACTTAGGAGATATAGCATGACTGCAGAATTAGTGTTCGTAGAAAAACCTTGGATCATTCTTTTGAATTTCAGCAGAAAAAATTACGAGTGATTGCGAAGTTCTCGGCTAAAGAGACGACGAAAAGGGAATTAAGTTCAATAAGACGTAAATAGAAGAATGAACTTTAATATTTGTATTCCTTTGAGGACTGAAAATTCACCCATTAACATAGGTGACTTCAGTTAATTGTATTTTATATCTCATTACCTAGCAGAAATTTGCAAAATTGACACTATAGAGCTCTTCTGAATTCTTTTCAACAGTATTTTTAATCATATTAACCCGCCATAGTAGGTAAGGACTATTCAATTCAAGGGAACGGAAAAGTCAGGTTTGAATTGCTAATTTTCCCAAGAAAGATAAGGGACAAGCTGACTTTTAATAATCAAACCACTTTACTTTTCCACATTAACTTTTTAATTTTTACAACCCAGGTTTCGTTATAGCATAACATCATCAGGTTTTTTTTATTTATAAGGGACAAGAATAATGCTTTCCGACCGCGCTAGGAGTGGAATAGTTTTCTGGGTCAAAAGTGATCTGATATGTAATTACACCCTGCCACACACCCTTGCTTTGTCTTGCAGGGTACTATGTAATGTAATGTACTATTTTTTTAATATTAAAAATTCACGTCCACAATAGCCAACGTATTGGAAACCTACAAGTGTATCACTAAGAATCATAGAGAAAATATTCCAGAAACCCAAGTTCCTCTGTTCTGTTTTCCTTTTCACTCAGAATAGCTAAACAAATATAATACAAGTCGTAGATATGTGTGATAGGTAAAACAGATCGAAAACATACTGGTACGTAATTCAGAGAATTTTATGCGCAGGAATATGGTAGTTAATTTTTCAACTGCTTGATCATGTGTTCTATTTTATGTAATAATCAGTAATAGTATACTCCTTTCTCAATTATTATGCTATGCAACGCAATATAATTTAAATGTTTCCATGATTACCTATTTCCATCATAACGTTTGATTCTTTTGGTCTCTTCGGAGGCATTTTTGAGCATCTGAATACACGAAAATCAAGCTTATTACTTAATGATTCTTACTTCTTTCCCCAAAATTTCCTGCTACTTCTTCCATTGAGGTCTCCTGGTTTGAATGGCAAAGGTATTTTAATTTCTCCACGGTTTTTTGCATTAATATTTTTAATTTTCAATGCTTACCCTACAATTTCGTTAAACTTGTACGTGAAAATAGTTGCGAGCTTCCTTTTGAAAAATGAATAACTCACCGAACCTTGCGTTAACTATGTGTGCTCGTCAACCATTAATTTATAATATTCTTGAATCTATCAATTTTCTAAAAATAAATTAATTTTGTTGAAAAATATTCAGTTATAAATAATTTTTGGTTTTTATGTCGTCGTAGAGTAATAGAAGAAACTGCAATAACTTTTCACACGATTATTTCGTAGCCACTCATCTAAATGAGATAACACTATGCTCCGTCCCTCTGATTCAAGTTGGGTTGGTAAATTTCAACTACAATCCACGCGAGTGCATGTTATGGCAGCCACGCCGTGGAAGAATGGATCCGCCGGCCATCGTCGACGGGAGACCCCTACCCCGGAGGTTTGTTAGGACGGGGTGGCCCGGGGGTGCATTCGCCCGCCCTTCTCTCCCTTTCCCCAACACATCAACTGAGAGTCCAAACTCGAAACCTTGTTAATCTTAGCTATCCCACCACCTCTCGTCCCTTCATTGTCTCTTAATTGAGAAAAAAGGTTTCGCAAGGGAAGGCGTAAAAAATTTGAATGAATTGGATAAACCGTAATTTTTTTTACATTTGCAACGGTTCCCTTTTGTCGCGGAATGAAGATGATTTTTTTCAAACGAGATGATGTCACGTCCCTATTTAAAAGAGGATCGCCTCCGGGGCAACGGGTTGGGGCGGGGAGGGGGGAGGAGAAAAAATGGGATTTACATTGTTGGAGGTCCCTCGCCGTGATCACGTAAAAAGAAGTGTATTCATAGTCCATTGGATCTTTTTATTGAGTTTTGGCCGAACTCCGTGCAACAAAGAGGTCATTCGTGCGGTGAGCTAAGCAGTGGACGCCAAAAAACCACTCGCATTTCCGTCCTCTTCGCTTCTTCTGTGGCCGCCGTCTATTGCTTAGAAAGCTGGTGAAAAGCATCTTGGCGAATAGTGTAACTAATGCCTTTAAAAATCTCACGGGCTTCATCATTTATTACGGGACGATTCTAGGAATGCTTCCGAGGTTGCCTACCTTGTTTTGCGCCTCTTAAAACATTTTCTCTATGATTTTTTTGCTACTATCTGTTACCAGTACTTCACTTTCTATCGCTCATGTAGGATAATTTCATCCCTATACCTTTGTTAATATATCTTCTGTTTATTGTATCATTTTAGTTTTTATTAGAGGTAAAAAATTCTGGGAATGCGTTCGCTTAAAATAGCCTCGTTTACTCTTGAATTATATTATTGTAATTATTTGACAGCAATTCTTTTGAGGGAGGTTTTGGATTGACACAAACTTAACACATCTAAGTTTCTAAGCCTCGCCTAGCAATACACAACCCACCCCATTATACTGAACCCATGTTCAATTCCCTATACAGTCTACCTTTCTTCATTCAGTTCAACGTACTTATCCTCTCCTCCACTTTCTCGCTTGAAAAACGTTCTCCCCTCTGTCCCATTCCCAATCAATATCTTCCCTGCCTCATTTGGATGTATCCCCCACAATCACCTCTCCTCTCATACCGTGTCTAGTACCTTAATTGTTTTACTTTCCGTCCATTTCATCTTTCCCATCTTTCTCCACACCCACACTCTGCAAACTTCCATTCTAAGATCAACATACTGCTACAATAACCAAGAACCAAAACCACGCTGCACATGCTGTTTCTAAGATATAGTATGCATTTAAAGTTAACCTTAATTTCGGTCGAAATTCTTCCCGCATTGACCTATATTTATTCACTTAAATGACTTCTGTCTGGCACTATTCGTTTGGTTGGCATGGCAGGTCATTCCTCAGGCTAATCTTTCCCCAGTTATCTTCAATTTGAACAAGGCATGACGGGAGCTTTTTAATTGGTTAAAAATTGGGAGTAATCCGGAAGTATTTGCTTTTCCATACTGGAAGATATTGAATGTGAATCACTCGACGCGTGAGAACTAAGTGCATAGCTATAAAAATGTTTGTTATTTCAAATTATCTGGCATCACGACGTTGAATCTGACTTACCACGTTTGGTAGATGACATCACAGTGATATATGGCGATAATTCGTCTGTCAAAATAACCGGTAGCAATTTTTATTTTGTTAAATTGTTCCTATTGATAGATAGATACTGCCTAATTCTCATTATTTAGTATTTCTTTTATGCCTAAAATATTGTTTTACCTTGGGTTTGCTAAAAACTCAATCTTTGGTTAGCGCCATAGTAATAATTGTACCTTAAAAGGGTTCCTCAAGCGAAAAGAGATTCGGGTTCAATTTTCCTCCCGACGGCCGTCGCGTTTGCACAAAACCATTGAAGAAGGTCGTTGTCGGATCTCATATTACGGAAACCGTTTGATTTTTTTTATAATCATTGGTGCAGTCACAGCAAGGTTGTCTCAACTTCCTTCTCTAACCAAATCTTACGATTTAGATTTTTTTGAGAACGGCAACTTGGGAATATTATTCATTCAGAAAAAAAGGTAAGGGACCCCGTAAGACGACTGCCTTCCCGAGTAACATGGGGAGAATCAGTCGCATAGCCAGGAGCGGAACATTTTTTCCAGATACATAATTGTCTAATTCCGGGAGCCCCCGGGCAAATCCGAGAAATTGTCCAACGCTATCTCCCAGGGGGATGGAGAGCGGTTGTTTTATTTTCTCTCGGGAGGTTCTTGATCCAAATTGAAGTCGTCGGTAGCCCATTTCATCGGGGGAATGCTCTCAAACGGAAAGGAGTCCTTCTCGGTCGACCTCTCCCCTCCTCACGCGTCCATTGGGGCACGACCGCTGAGGTATGCCCGCCACCCCGCCCGTACCACTGCGGGTATGGATGGGCATCTCGTCTCCTTAGAAATCCTCTCCCCGTTTATCTCGGCCCCGAGGCAAGTGGGTGCATTAAGGCGGTCGGAGCGGTAATCGTGAGTCATTGAGTGTTGTTGACTTGACTGTTGTTTTTATTTCCACCAGGAAGATGCGAGGACCTCATTTTATCACAAGCTTTTTAAACAAACCGGAGAGTAAAAACCTTATTCTTTGTAATTTATTGGGTGAAATAATATTGCCACCGTCTCCGTTTATCCTAGTTGCTTTTGCCCTGATGAAAATCAGAGTTTGTAAATGTGGTAAATAAACAATTTATATTATTTATATCAAAAACATAATACATTTACAATAGTATCCATATTGAAACTCCATCGAAAATGAAGAGATAATAGAAACAGATGGAAAAATGGTCCGATTTCGTTTAAACAAACAAATATTAAAGCATAAAAATTCCTGAATTAACTTGACGTAAAAGCTATTCATTATGAAAATTTTCGTAAACACCATATTCTTTGTAAACGAAAATAAATTCAGCAGTAAACTATCGAAGCAAAGCGATTTTGCGTTCATGCGACGCAATAATTTGCAAAATTGTGTTTGAAAAGGATTCAATCGAATTTTCGAGCAATATAATCAAATTATTAAACAAAAAAACAACATCAATTACTTAACCACCCTTTATTTTGCTAAAAAATATCGTATTTCAATCATACTTAATTTATATTAGTAAAAAAAGTAATCTCTGCAATTAATTAAATGTTTTTCTTATGGATATGAAATTCGACTTTCCGGGGATGAAAAAAAAACTATTTAAAAGCAACCATTGAGAATTTCTCTATTTCTTTTCCAGTCATTGGCCTACGCGCAAATTTTTAATTTTCTGACTCAACTTGAAACTTAATGATAGGATACCAGGAATTAATAAGTGCTAGGGCACTTAGCCTGCAGTGTGAAATGTGAACTGTTATATTCGCAAATTTCATACGGTAGGAGGGCTTGGGTATTTCGAAAAAGTGATCCTGTCTGGAGTAATGATAAGTAATCCTGGTGGAGTCACTGATACAAGATGTAGCGATGTGTAGGAGTCAGACGAAAAATGTGACACGCAGGGTCTGTTGATTCGTGAAACGGTGGCGGGAGCATTTGACGCAATCGGGCGGCCATTCACAGTGATGGTGTCACGTTAAAAATACTATTGAGAGAGGCAACTAAAGAGACAACTCCCTTAATTATTGATTGTTCTAATTTATCATGGACATCATCGTGACAATGAGTCGTGGAAGCTACGGAACTCATCACACTGGGGTGGGCGTCGTTCCCAACAACAAAGCAGCCCATTCCTATAGCACATCATGTCACAAAATCATTTCACAAATGACCTGTTGAAGACCGAAAAGAGGATGACCACCAAAATTAGAACAGGCACTTGAAATTCCTGACGTTGCTGAGGTGGTAGAAGTTAGAACACATCAAACAAAACATTGAGAAAGGGAATGTTAACATATATCAGTATTATACGTGGTGAGGAAGAAAGCAGGGATTAATGGAGCCATTGTTCCAGAATAATATTTCTCAAAAGGGAAGGAGAAAACGTTGGGTAGCCCTGATTCTGGATAACAAAATGTGGAGAAGTGTAGTGTACGTGGGGTGATTGGCAGGCAAATCTAGAGGTAATTCAAATACCGCATGTGCATTTTCGAGCTTTTATTGGGAGAAAGATGGAGAAGATTACGATCAACTCAGAGATATGACTGCAATTCTTCTTGACAGACAGTATTTAATAGTGGTGGGACCTGAAATGTTTTCGTGGGTGAAGGGAGAGATGTAATTGAGGCATAATAGGCAAAAAACATGGAATGGCTCCGGAGATAACGTCGTCGAGTTTTGCAGAACTAATTTCTTAGACAAGGTACCGTAAGAGTCATAGTAGAAGAAAGTTCAAGTAGGAAATAGAAAATACGAGGAGATATTTATATTATATTACGGATTGAAACAGACCTAGGAACTGCGCCATAAATTCACAACGTTTCCATTGACTACCTTCTCGTAAAATAAAGCTTTATTTATTTATTCGGCTGAAGGTTCGCAAAAATAACTGATTACAAACTTTGCTACTAAAATCGTTTGCGTATTTGCTTTTGATCGGCATTCAGCAAATGCGGCACCCATCTTGCGCAGAACTTTCGCATCCCTAATTCTTTGTGCAAGATGTTTCGCACCCTTTCTTTTGATATCCCCACGGTTTGACCTCACGGCTTGATCTCATTGACCTTCACTCTTCTATCGTCCACCACGATTCGTGCATCTTTTCGATGGTTCCCGGTGTGGTTGCGGTTTTTGGCCGTCCTTCACGTGGGTCATCTATGAGGGAAGTGCGACCATGTTTGAATTCAGCTGCCCATTTTTTAACGGTATATATGTATTGAAGGAGCAGAGTACCCGTACACTTTTGACACCTTCAGATGTATTTCCTATGGGGTTAATCCATTCAAAATGAGAAATTTTATGACCGCATGAAATTCAAGTTTTTGCATTGTTACGAAAAACACGAAAGACGTCTACTGATTGGTGCAATACGTTTAAACAAACTACGTGAGAGAATAAGTTGAAACTTGTCTCTCGAACTAATGACACGTGCACTCAGGCTGAAATGATCAATTTTAGCTGACTGGAACGCCATCTATGTGCGAGGCCGAGAACGTTTCACTTTACCTTCGTATTATTGTGTAGGGCATCAGGCTGTTTCTTGATGGGGGAAGACATGTAGGTATATTAGGTGCGTTTACATTCAAAACCTAACTTAAACGGTACACCAGCGAGAACAAGGACGACAAATTAAAACAGGGTTATGCTATATTTTTATTTTTATTTCTGAAAACGGCCACAAAAACTAGTCACCCATATTGTCTTCTAATCTACGAACAGAAACATTTCTCTTATTATTTCTCCGGGCATACCCTGTGACACAAGGAATGCAGTATATTAAGGAAATTACGAAAATATTTCCAACTCTATGAGGAGCTTCACAGAGTGTGCGGCTGTCCCTGGAACCAGCTTTATCCCTACATTGCCTTTCATTGTACTATGAGCCTCTTTAGAGTCAATGTCAATCAGGAAGTAGCTGCTATCAAGATTAATGATTGAAGGCTAGGATGGGTACGACCAGTAGCTTGGTTAAAGCTCTGATTGGCTCAATATCGCACTTCTGAAAATACTCTTCGATAAGCGAATTCTAAATTGGAATAGTAGTCATGGGATTGGCATGCAAAATACAAGCCCCGTACTTCTACTTAGGTCGCTTCCACATCAATTAACTTTTTTTCGGCATCCTCTGAGACGAGTATCAAATGGAATCCATATAGATTTTCACTCATTCTTTCCGCTTTGCTTACCCGTGATACCTATAATCTGTGCGGTCAGTATGGAAATTCATTCAAGCGGTAAAACAACTGTCTTGAAGGAATCATTGAATTAGTTTTAAAACACCTGATAGCACGAAACTAAATTACCTGCGTGTGTGTACCTAATAGATACATGTAAATGGACATTTTTATTAATTTCTCGTAATTTACAATCACAATATACTAAAATTTAAGCAGAGAAATTATTTTTAAAAGTATTTGACGATTTTGTAAACAATTATTTCTCAAGTTAAATATTGGGCCATTAAGTAGTATTGTATAAGAAGGCAAATATTATTAAGAGCAGGTAGTCTCCAAGTTTGGAATTCCTTCCAATATCAGAGAAAAACGCTCTGCTCAATTATTATCAGTACTGTATGATCCTTTTCCATTATATGAGCACATATACGGGAAAGGATGTATCTAGATTTGAGTGAAAAGTATATTTGGGCGTTACTAGCGTTATCTAGCGAAAATCGGGTGATCACTTGCATTACTAAGGAAAAGGATCCAATTTACAATGTCTCTTGAAATCATTACATGTGGTACATGCGTTCATATGACATACGAGTACTGTGCTATGACATACTCGTACATGTACTCACGTTCAAGATGTGATCAAAATTGGACCGGACTGATTTTATTTTGCGCAAACAGTTCAACGGATGGAAACGAGAAACAGTGCGCCATTTAGCAACACATCTGATGACTAAAACGAGAGGTGTTGCGTTTGTTTACGTCGAGTCGTTACGCAACAGTAGCGGTACGTGTCTAAACCCGTTCGTCGCCGCGTGTAACGGCAGCAATGAAGGAGCTTGAAGAACAGCGTGCGTGCGTGAAATTTTGTTTCAAACTTGGCAAAAGTGCTACGGAGGCATTTGGAGTGATTCAGAAAGTCTTTGTTTCTGAAGCTATCAGTCGAAGTCAGTGTTTGGAGTGGTACAGTCGATTTAAATTGGGCAGAACCTCGACAGATGTAGATTCGCAAACGGGGCGGCCTTCCACTTCGACAGACCAGGCTGATTCATTACGAATCAAGGTCAAACCGTCAACAAAGATATCTGCTTAAAGGTTATGAAGAGTCTGAGGGTTACAGTGAGCCGAAAGAGTCCGGACATGTGGAGAAATAATGCATGGCGTTAATATATATAAAAATATATACACTCGTATGTTTATGTATATATATATATATTGATATCTATATGCATATGTATATATAAATATATATAATGTTTCTGTGTGTGGAATATTTATTATCTGAGTGTTTGTGTGTGTGTGTGTATATATATATATATATATATATATATATATATATATATGTATATACTCATATGTATGATAGAAGGAAGACAGTAAAAGGGGGGAGGGATGAAACATAAGGACGTAAAGAAAGTCGATTGCAACGATTCCGCCCATGAATCCAATTGCCCTCTTCCTCATTGAAGCAGCAGTGGCGTCAAAATCACGGCTGGCAAAGGGCGAGCGCATATTCTAATCCCCATCTCCTCCATCGCCGCATGAGGCAACCTCTGGAGCGTGGAGCCGACACTCAACACTCCAAGGAGTATTATTTGACGAAACGAGCGTTCGGTGGTTTGTTTAGAAGCGTAGAGACCGAAGCCACCGCTGAAAAGGCCGGAGAAGAGGAGGGAAGGAAGCGGAGAAATGCAATAAAGGGAAACAAAGCGGGAGGATTTGAGGGAGTGAAAGAATGGTGCCGTGGAAGAGGATCAGCAGTCCGCAGGGTGGGGGGGAGGAGAGGCTGTGTTCTCCCCGCGACGACCCCGTGTCTGCCGGCGCATGCATAGTTGCCCGGATTGAAACGTCTCGCCGACAAGGAGAGAGAGAGAGAGAGATCCACGCAGCGAGATTCGTTTGTCGGCCGCCCATTGTTGCCCGTCCCCATCGTTACGCCGGTAATCCACCTACACAGACTCCTCCTCCTCCTTTCTCCTCCCCATTGGACCACGCCGCATTCGATTCACTTTCGAAGACTCAGAGGGAGGAGATGGGTGGTTGGTTTGAGATGTTTGGGGGTATGTAAGGAAGGTGGGGGGGAGAGGAAGGAGAACTCCCGGGGTCCGGTACACTCCCACGCAACAATGCCGCGGTGGGGTTTTTCCTCGGAAACGGATCGCCCCACCCCTTGCCATACTCGCGCCTGGGGGTTATTGTTGCGTCTTGATTTTCATTGGTTGTCACCTGGCTGTCGGGCGGCTGGGGATGGACGGGGAGAGGGTGAGCGAGGCGTCCGACTTTGAGAGATGACACGCTCATTCGGGCGGACCAAATGATTCGCTTGGCGCACGAATTAAGATGTTCCTAGGGTTCCCTTTATGGTGCAGACCTGGCCTCTCGAATTGCGATTCACTTTGGTGCTCCCCCCCCCCCGTTGTCCTGTGGTTCAATGCCGATCAAACAATTGTCGAGGGCGTTGACTAGAATGGTGTGGGTTTTTCTTCAAATTGGGGAGGTTGTGAACCTCTGCTCATCCGTGAGAGTTTCTTAGGTCTTCCTCTGCTTGTTTTTAATGGATTACTTTAAATAAAGGAGAGAAACATTTTTAAATTAATTTTTCCGAGATATAACTGGCGTCAAAAGGAACGTGAAGGACCCAGTAAGCTGTTTTTCATGAGTACCCGAGCCCACGGAAGGCTTGTGCATCGACCCTTATGCACATGAAATGAATTGATTCGATAATGAGCCTTCATGTTCCAATTGATGGATCGATATAAATTACTAATATCCAAGATGTGAATGGGACTTCTTACAATTTCGATCGAAAAATCGGTGCCTCGAAATTTTTAAGAGTCCCAATTTTCAGCCGGGTTCAAGAGTAAAAGTTGAAAAGCTCTGAAGTGAAATAGGGATTAAAATTTAACCTCAAGAATATTTATATGCAATAGTAAGAAGAAATATCTGGTTTAAGGATTAACGACGACCTGTGGCAAGAAGTTCTTGTATGTACAAGTATGACGTCAAAGAGAAAGGCAGTGATGAGAAAAACGTGTACGGGATTGTAAATTAAAATGTGGTTATTGGTGACAATCTAAAATATGGAACGAATATATCACAAACAAAATAATATATAATATTGCACGAAACAGTAGTTAATACAATTTATGACGACAAAGCGTGAGGAGCAAATGAAACGAATGAAGAATAACTTAGAGCAATTGGAAGGAATGAAGAATAACTCAGAGCAACTGGAACGAAGGCGAGTGTGTGGTAATTCAAAGATGCATATGGTGTGGAATGAAGAAATAAGGGGAAATAATTTTTATCACACAATTCTAATGGATTCAGTACTGAGGAAAACAGACTAAACTGATTGGAAAACATGAGGATTGCCCTCTACAATAGAGCTCTAACCCCCTCTACAACAAAGGAAGAGGAAAATTCCAAATATGACTGTAAAGACTTGTGTGACAGGTCAAGTGTCATAAGAAATTTCTGAGACTGATTGGCAAGAAAGGCAGAGGGTTGAAGGTAGAAGAAACGCTCTTTGGCGTAACCGAATTTGAAAATTAAAAAGAAACTGAATGCCTAGAAGTGTTCACGTAAAAACGGTGCCCGAATATTGCAAGTGAGATTGATATTTAACTCAAGTATCAACAATAAAATTTATTAGGAGTGTAATTTCTAAGGTAGAAATTTATCGAAAAAACAACATGTCCTAACCAATGTTCTAAATTCAATAAGTTCCGCTAGGGAACTAGTCCCTAATAAATTTATTTTCGTTTAAGGCTTCTTTGTACATTTCGCCTTCGGAAATACGAAATATACCTTACAAACCAATTTCAGTTACTCCAATCGAATAATTATCACAAAACTATACTGATTTCGAATAATTTATTCATATAACAACATAATACCCTAGAGGAAGCTTCGAGAATAAAAATTTTCAAGTTTTTATGATTTCCACTTGCAACGGATAGAATAGGGGCCATTTTTGAAATGCAAAAGAGGTTGAGTTGAAATGTCATAAAGTGAGCGCTGGAGAGTTAATGAAACGAAGCATGCAAATTTCGAATGTCTTTATCAGAAGTCTAATAAACCCATTTACCCCTCTAACAGAGAACTGAAGCAAAGAGAGGGAAACAGGGCAGAAAGGGAAACACAGCAAATGACACCCCAACTGCTGTTTTGTCAAGAAGAATATTAAAATAAAATAGCAATTGTTGCGCAATTGACTGGGTGGTGCCATTGTCCTGTTGGCTACTCTGGTGTGCCTATTATCTCTTTGTGTCTACCTTTCCGTCCTCACCTTCGCACTGTGTAGTTCTAGAAGTTCTAGGGCCTTACTTCCCGGAAAAACCCACAACACACGGAAACGGATACGCGATGATCTGTTCTTCTCCGTGGGGTAGACCAAACCCACGGAGCTATGCGGGCGGCTATGCGGAGACGTCTACGCCAATAATTTAAGATTGAGATTTTCAAAAGCTCCATTCCACTTCGCTAAAAAATAAGCAAATACCGCGAAGAAATGTAAACAGCTAAATTCTTGGTTGGAATTTTCTCATTTGGCCCGTGGCGTCCTCACCACAAGATTTGCGTTATAAATGCCTATTTCCACCGGTGAATTATTTCTGCGCAATTCTTGTGGTTCTCTTTGGGATTTCGCTGAAATTCGAAACTTTCGAATTGATCTTTTTTGCAGTTTCCTTACACACCAGTTGAAACCGGTGTAGTCATATCGGTTTGTCCTTTTGCCTACAGACTTTTACTGTCGTTGTGCATCTCAGTTTGAGTGAAGTCCTCGCTGCGTATACTATGACTCATTTCAAGTTTAAGCCGGAGCGGATGAAGTCCCTCAAGAAAGAGTTTGGTCGACGCCCGCGCAACGGTTGGATCACCGCCATAAAAAAGTTAAGCCGGAAATGAAAATTGTTCCAATGGATTGCTAGATAAAATTTATAACTTTGTATACTTGAAACATTATGCTGAGCGAGAAACTTATAAATTATGTTTACAGGCCGTCACCACTAATAAAAATGTATGTGCAAACATATCAGTCAGTTAATCTACTCCAGAGGTTAAAGCAACCATTAATGGATCTAGCTAAGATAATTCAACACAAATAGTTAATTTATTTTATTTCAGCTAATTGTGTTTACTAATTTAAATGCTAGACTATAAATAAAATACGGATGGAAAAATAATAATAAGCGTACGATGCAGACCATCAAAACAACGTCATTGAGCCATAACTAAGCATGCCAGAAGCCATTCATTCATGGATCATCAATTTAAAAAATGGATATTTCTCATAAGCTCCTGAAATAATCACTCTTGCCTCTAAATACGTACTTATTATCTCCGGTTTTTTCAGTAGTCTGGATTTTGAAATCACCTGCTTACTTCTAATAAACCAAAAAAGATTGAAATTTTCCCTGAGAAGTGTTGAGTATGACACAATATTACTCAGACGCATGTAGCATTCGAAAAACTATCAATGGAAGAAGCATGATGCTGGAGGTGGGTGCTAAGGAGGAATTGCGCTGATATTATGTGGACCAGGGAAAAGTACACATATGAATAGATTAACTAAAGTCATTAAGTAGGGACGCTGGGATCATTTCCGCAATCATGAATTTGTGGGTAATTTGGTAGAAGGATATTCAGGGAATGAGTGATGAGAAATCTCGGCATCAGTCCACTCTTGACGATAGTCGCCAAGAGATTCACAATTCAATATTTCATCCGGCGGAAACCTTACTCCTCTAGGAGTGCTCTCCACATAACATTCAGAGAAAAATTGGGAAAAATCCGTCGAGAAAATCGTCACTAACACCCCCGAGATTCTAAACCGAATCCTCGGTCTGGGAATCCAATACGCAGGCTACTTCACTAACCCGATTACGTAATTCTTTATAATTTGCTAATTAAAGTAAAAAGATATGGAGGGGCTTAGGTTTCATTTTGTTATCATCATATGTCGCGCAGGTGAATAAAAGCTAATTTGAATCTGTTAGTGGTGGTATCTTATTTTATCCGGTCCCATTTGCCAATGTATTTTGGGGTCATAATATTTCCCTCAGTGCCACCATGTTTTGTACGTATCTGACAATATTATTCCTGCATGCTCTTGACGCTGTTCTACGGACACCCATCCTCATCCCTCCAGCTTACTCCTCATGTCATCTCTTTTCTCGTAGTAAGCTTGTCAAAAAAATAGCGGATTTTCTCTAATATTTTTTCCAGTTTCATAGTTAAAGATTTCTCCCATAGATCTCAGACTCTTTACTTGTGTTCTAAGTTTGGTCTGACCAAAGATGACTCCATGCGGATGCGAAGCTCCGCACGGAGGAAGACCAAGGGAGAATGACGCAGGCCCTGTAAGGGGGATATTAGACGGAAATGATAAGAGGAAGTTGAAGGAAAACGACATTTAAAATCAGCACACTGCATTCAATAGATTTTCGGCTTTAAATACGTATACACTTACTGATAACTATGAGATCAGAGTACCAGCATCCAGTTTTGCCTTAAAATGGCGACTTTTGGCAAACCCTTCGCAAATGGACTTGAATCCTCCCTCTTGGCGCCGTTGGGTCGGTGTGGCGATATTCTTCGTTTCAGAACAAGCTTTCCGTCTCCCACCCCCTCCCCCCTCCCGCCCAACCACCCGAGGGGACTCTGGGGGAGGAAAATGAAATTTTCTCTTGATTGGAGCACATTGTGCAAAGCGGGAGTCCCGCCATCATTCCAGCCGCGCTAACGACTTCCAGGAACTTCTCATGGAAAGAACGAGTAAAGGGAAAGGGAGTAAAGAGTCCCTCTTTCCACTCGCGAGAGGGGGTGGGTGGGTGAGAGCAAAGGGGGGAGGGGGAAATAGGAAGGAAAGGTTTCTGATTACATTTACGACTTTTAACCTCCGTGTGTTTATTGTTTCAAATACCCCTCTCCATCCATTCTTCCCCCCACTCTCTCCCTCTCCCCCTGTTTTTTACGACCCACCCCTTTCATTTCTTTCTCCCGCTTCGCCGCGTCCCCGACCGCCGCCCTTCCTAACCCTCAGTGCCCTCACGTGCGAGGTGAGCCCGCCCAGGGGGAGTGCAAGGAGGAGGCGAGACATTTCGGATTTGGAGGTGGTGGATATGAAACCGATATTCCTTACTCAAAATTCATTTAACTCGTTTAACTTTAGGTTAACTCCGATAGCATAAAGTGTGAATTTCACCTGTTGTTTGGCTTGAAATCAGGTGAGCTCTATCCTCGCCTCGGGGTCATTACTTAAGGTACTTGTCTTTTAAACGTGAATGTTTCATATAATTGAAAGAAAAAAAAACTAAAAATGGACGGAGCAAATGTGTGTGGTAGGTGCAAAGTTGCTTCGGAAGATCGAAAGTGTCAGACAAAGGCTACTAAAGGTGAGATTGGAATTACACGAGACTTTAAGAGCCAATACTAAAATAGTTATAATACGAAGTAAACAATCGTGAAATTTTTGCTTGAGGACAAAGGAAGTTAAGAGCAAAACAATTATTCTCGGGGATACTGACAAAATAAGAGACATACTGCTAATCAGATTGATTCAAGGGTTCATTTTCCGATCCCAGTCATAACTCGAATCAATTTACATTACATAATGGATTATCTATAATGCAAAAACCAAGTTTTTAGGCGGCGAAGTTTTTACCTCCCAAATTTAGTGGCGTCGGAATCTTTAGAAAATGTCCTTCGGTGTTCCTGTTTGTGTGTGCACGCATCTGCCAAAGATTATGAACAAATTTATGAAATTAATTTTTTCATTATCTTCCTTTTACTCTGATACAACTGAATAAATCGATAACACGAGTCTGATATTTTAGTTCCTCATCCCAATAGTAATGGATGAAAGGAGTATTGAGCGGCAGTGGGATGTTGAAGACGGTAATAGGGGGATGAATGTTGGGCAAGCGAGGTAAGGGCAGGAACAGGATAGGGATGTTGGACGGGATGAAGGGAGGAAGGAAGTACACTGAGATGAAGAAGGACTTGATGTAGAGTAGGTTGCTGGATTGGGTTTTGTTTGGTGCCACAAAATATTTATTTGGTAGTTGTGTCCATCCAAAAACCTACCTTCACTGGTAGATTATCTTATAATAAATCCCTATTGTAAGGTTCTTGACACCCAAATGTTCGCACTTGGATCAAAACATTCCTCAAGAGAGGGAGATGTTTTTTTATGGTCAAGCAATTTCCGCTAATAATGCTTTGCAGTCGATCGCCTAAGGCTACAATTAATCGAAGTGGCGAAGATTATTTCGGTTGCAATGCGACCCCATTCAACGGACTGGAGCATTCGACAGAACTGAAATGGGAGGATATAGTGACTCGGATAGTCATTATCCGCGGATTTAGTAATAACATAAGAGTCATTGGGAAAACTATTTGATTTTTGATCGTGAGGGACGGGAAGGAGAATAAGTATTACTCAGTAGTACTGATTGGGCTTAGAAAATTAATGGAAGGAAGGATTGAGAATCCGCTGTTTATGGTTGTGATTCACTTCCCATTCTTTTACACCACGGTTTATGTTGACCCTGAGGGTAGGTATTAACTGTTTGTGTGTATGTATGTATATGAACTCTAAGACAGTGAGCAGAGGCTAATTAAATGTTACAGCCAAATAAATTCTGCTTTAATCCATTAAAGCGGGGGATTCAGCAAACGCCTCAGTAATTTTAAAAGTATATTCTCACTGGAAAAGAATTGTACACTTTATTCCCTTCGTCGTAACCATGGTTGTCTGTTTGGAAAGTCATAAAATTGTCCAGGTTCATTACCTCAGCATCTGGATACCCTGGAGCCAATCTTCGTCCCAACCATGGGCAAAAGACTTGCTTTTATTTCTAGCGGCCTTGAGCTTCTCCACTATCAATGCTAATGTCCACCTTTTTGATGACCTTGCGACTAGAACAAATTGTTCGGCACTGACTTTCGATTTTGGTATGGTTTTATTGGTGCTTAAATAATGATAATATTATTATTACATCTGCGATAATCTACTAAACTTTCCTCATTCCTCTTCCACGATATGGAGAGCAATTGGACTCACGCACATACTACTATATCGTACTCTACAAAGGTATATATGTACATACTTGTATTTTTCAGGCGTTTCAGACAATGAATAGCAGTATTCCATTATCAGTCGAGGCACCATTTTGATGGAACAAGGCGCGAAGCATTATTACACTACACTCTTACGAAACTTTGTCTAATTCTGTATACGTTAAACTCTATTTTACAATTCCATCCAAAATATCTAATTTTTTCTCCTCCCTCGTTTTCTCAAAATTATTCTACCTCATTCTAAATTCTTTTGCCAAGCCATTCCCATCCTGTTTCATGTCTAACAACACTTTGCTTGTTTTTATTTCCGTCCAACATATTTTTTTCGTTCTTCTCCATACCAAGATCTCGAAATGCCAATCCAAATCTATGCGCACACTCTTGCATTAACAACTAATTTTTAGAGTAAAATAAAACTACACTCCATATAAACATTTTCAATAATTTTCTCTACAAATCAGTTAATGGCTCTTGTCGACAACTGCCATCTATCTGTAGTTTATGTTTTGCGGAACGCGTTCTTAAACGCCTATAATACTTTACAATGATTTTTTTGAGGCACTTCATAATGTAGGGAGGTGAATTATCTGTTTTATTAGCTAGTTTACACCCTCCAACTTATATGTTTTGAGAAAATCATTACATGAAAATAAAATATATATGAAATGCATACGGAATAATGATTTTCTTTTTTAAACCGATAAACTAAAGGGATATAGATCTGACAATTAGGAAAAAGGATTTTTGAAGCTATTTATGTTGAGGCTAACCATCATAGAAATTTGGTAAACAACCTGTTCTTACCTATTTGCTAACAACACATGAATCCCCAGAAATTAATTCGGTATTTCATTAGTTGGTATGAAGAATAAATGAATAATTTCCACTTTTTATAGTCGAATCTTAGTTTTCAAATGGAGGATTCAACCGGTCTACGAAATGGCTTAAAACAAACTAGTGTCAATTGTTCTGAATATTTGTTGCGACAGTATGAAATCAAGAAATTCTTGTCATGTTGGGTGATCAGCCAGAAAATATCCTTAAAAAGTTTAGCCAACTAATGTATAAATAACAATGTTTGAAATAATTGTATTTAATAACACTAACAAAAGATCCCTTCCTCATTGATAGCACATTTACTTTTTTAGGCTGGGTAGAATAATTCCGTTGGGCACGAGAAATGAGCTGGCCGGAGACATGATGATTGCTCGTTGTAGGGTAACCCTTCTCTGAAATATGGGCGTTAAGGAAATCAGCCACGCAGCGTTACTTCAGTGAAGTGTCTACGAAGGCTTGATGGACATATGCAGAAATTTTATAAAACCATGTATAATTATTTACAGGGTGCGGCGCTTAAATCCGGACAAATTTCGATTTCCCTCCATATGGTAGTTCCGCTGGAGGTCGCGATTGTCGTTCTTAAAAGCTATAGGCATCTAGTAAACAGTCATAACCTCAAAATGGCCGAGATATTACGTATCCTAATCTATCTCGTGGACAAAATAGGAAACTTACTCAGTTTTCTCGTGAAAACGTTAAGGGCGAAAGCATTAGATAAATGGTTACTATGAGACTGAGTCCGCGCCGGATAAGGTGTCGTGTCTAGTGGAGGGAAGGGTGGCAAGGCCTCGGAGGTCGTCAACGCACCAAATATCTGCAATGCCAGTCAAAAGGCCTTGGAAGGGAAAGCGTAAATCTTTAAGGCATAAGATTCTAATCCAACGCGAGAATAAGGGAATGAAGTGGTACGAAGGCGATGATGGATGCGATCACGAGCGTGACATTTAATTGTTCGTGGAATCCCTTAAATCACGTCGCCAGGAGAAACGGAAAGGCCTTCACCCTTGATTCGTGATATCCAGGAGCCACTCAGGAGATGTATGGGACGGGTTAAGGGTCGCCCATTGAAGCGTAGGCCCGGTGATCCATCCACTTCATCACACGCTCTCTCTTGATTCCTAGTTAGCTGATTGCCTCTGAAGCGTGAGTGAGGTCCGGAGAAGTTTTTATTGCCGAAACATGTAACTGGGGACGTAAAAACGAGTTCAAAGCAAAGACTAGTAAGTATGAGTTTACATGTTGTTAGAAGTGGGTGGAGACGTTACTAGATAGAGAGGATCGAGATTTTAAAGAAGAAATATAGGAATCTATTTGTCGGATCATGTAAAAATAAGGTTTTAACACGAGAATGGGTGTTAAGGAAAATGCTGAATATAGCGCAAATACAGGAAAACAGTGGATGGATATGTGCTTAAAAAGAAATATCTGTTGTGATATGCATTTGAGGGCACGTTTAAGCAATTGCACATATGGGAAGGAGAGGAAAAATGCCTTAGGGCTGGAAAGAAGAAAAATGATATGCTGAAAGTGGCTGTGAACAGCAGATAAATGGAGAGGAGGAACGAGGAATGTAAAGAAACAGAATACCTATGATGTTGATGGTCAAGTGCGTAAGACTTTAAGGGTTATATAGGTTATATATGTATGTTTGCACAATGTATGTGGGCACGTATTTTTTTTAAACCGGAGAGTATATAATCATCTCACGGTTTAAGACCCTTCAAATATCAGAATACCCAGCATATCAGATAAAGTGGCCGGAGAAAATTGTAAATAAGTTATTAAGAATTAATTTCATTCAATTCACTATTTCTGCTTTGAATGATAAAAAACACTCCAATAGCCGTATACAGTTAACCTTTCAAAACAAAGTACAAATGAGATTAGTGGGCAAACCCTACAAGTCAAAGAATGGGGCAAACGGTAGAAAAGGAAAGGGATGAGAAAGGTGAATACGAACACGCGTATTTCGGCCTCAAAGTGGCCCTCTTCAGCGTACCGAAGGTGAATTGTCACGACAACACAAGTTGAAGTAAGTTCATTCGCTTCTCTACTTTGAGGCCGAAATACGCGTATTCGTATTCACCTTTCTCATCCCATTCCTTATTTACCCTTTACCCTATCCTTTGACTTGTGGCGTTTGCAAAATAATCTCATTTGTATTTTGTTTTGAAAGGTTAACTCTTTAAGGCTTTTGGAGTTTTTCTATAATTCAATACTATTAGCCGTAAGAGCTCAATTCATTCATTTCTGCTTTAGTTTCAAATGTTCCGATTCAAATTTCAGTACCTTTTTACTTATGCCCTACTTAAATTTAAATAAGTAGCGTTATTATGCCTTCACATATTATTATTTGAGGGAGAGTGACTTTTCATCGAAAATAATGGCATAAAAAAACGCATTTCTGTATTTTGCCGTTTTATCTTCACGTTTGAGGAGCAGAAACTATAAAACCTTCATTTTACATGTGCGGATTATGAACCAGCTCGTCTCATTCAATATTTTGGGAGCACCATTATTTTAAAGATATATACCTGCAAATAAATAAATATTCCAGTGTTTTTTTCCCTTTCTACGCTTCAAGTACAGTGTATTCTGTCTCATCTTGGACAAGCCGATTCAATTATAGCTTCCGAGTCGGAATGTATCATACGAACGCAGAAGCTAACCACCCGAATCGTATTTAACCAAAGTAACTTTCCTTTAATGATCCTTGCAAGCTTTCGAATGATGTTGTAACCTCAACGCCATGAAAATACAATTATCATTTGGCAAAGATGAAAAAATGATAAATGTCGCATCATGGGCAAAAAATTAGCTTAATATGAATATTTCTGTAGTGTATATGCGTGAACCTTCGATTTCAAACTGGAATTTTTGCGGGGACCAAGGACCAGGGTTCCATCTCATCGGCGTAAGAGAACTTAAAAAGTTTAAAATTTAAGAGCAGAAGTTTCACTTGGCTATTTTTTACATTATGCTCTCTGCCAGTGAATGAATTCTTGTTTCCAAGTAGAATTAATAAACCCTGTACGGCTCCAGGAAATATTATTTAATGTAGACAATCCTAGAAAAGACCGTAAGAAGTTCAATTTATCCTTTCCATCGAAGAAAAATGATTTACCTTATTATTGGACCGCACTGAATGTGCTTCGAGTGATTTCAAATAATGTTTAAGGATTGCGATTTCAAAAGACAAAAATTTTGATTTCCTACGAGGGATGACCCGAAAGTTACTTACGTTTCGGCCTTACGTTGCGGTGGGTAGGGTAGAGTCATCATAATGGTGCCTGAACGTCCCTACACTCAGTACGTACGCATCCTGCTGTGGTAGTGTGATTATTCTACTTGGCTCACTGTGAAATGTTAAAATGTAGTCTGCATTGGAAAACCTCAAGACATTTGTCATTAGGTTTTTACTGGAAAAAAACCCACAAGCCAATTGACATTCATAGGCAACATTGTGAAGTGTACGAATACGGAATAATGAGTGAAGATGGAGTGAGGCAGTGGTCCATTCAATGTTAAAGGGCTGCATCAATGTTCTCGACGATGGCCGCAGTGGTCGGCCTAGCCTTGCGACTGATGAACTGACGTTGTAAATCAATGAAAAAATTCGTAAAAATTGCAGATTTACGATTATGGATCTCTTGCTAGACGTGGCTTTTAACACAGCGGTTTGACGGTGATGCAGAATTTCATGCTTCAGAATTTCATGCAGACTTAACAAGTGGTTAAAATGTAAGGCGGCAGATTTCTTCTGAGACAGAATTGAAAAGCTTGTGTATCCTTACGAGAAATTCCTCAATTTGAATAAAAAATATCTAAGAACATAGGTTAATAATGTGTCTTTCAAATGCATATAATAAAACTTTGTCTTGTTGCTAGGTTCATAGTTTATTTCAAAGCATAAGTTAATTTCTGGACAATCTACGCTGACAGCTCGCGGGATTTTCTATTGCAGAGCACATTTTAACAGTTCCCAGTGAGCAAAGTAGAAGAACCACAGTTTGCACACTACCACAGAAGGATGCGTACTGTGCGTAGGGACCTTTAGACACCAATATGGCTGGCCCTACCCACCGCCACGCTAGACGGAAACGTAAGCTACTTTCTCGACAGCCCTCGTATATTTACTTTATTTAATTATAAAATGTATTTTGCAACTATGTATACGAAATAGGAAAACATATAAAGGTGAAAATATGCATACAGCAATGCAATCCTGACATGCTTTGTTATCGACTCGTAGTTCACTTTTCCCGCACCCAATCCCTTTACCCTGCCTGCTAATTAGACTCTTCCATCTCCAACTCTTCCTTTGCAAACACACAGTGGGCATTAAGAGAAGTATTCTGAATATTTTATCCTAAGGATGTTGAGCCGTGAATCAAATCGTATACTGAGAGGAAGCGTTTATATATACGCATGAGGAAATGGTGTTTCCGCCGCAATTATGGAAGACCACAAATTCCAGCCGGTTACAGTTTCCTTTAAGAAATAATTATGGTGTCTACATCTACATAAATACCCTGCGAGCCACCGAAAATGTGTGTGGCAGGGGGTGTAGCATCAGGAGGAAAGGGTAAGGGATGAGGGGGTTGGGGTTTTTCAAATAGGTGGGGGAAGGTGAGGGGAACCTATAAAATATGTATATCCACGCGCAGTCCCAAACCTGTACGTAAATACTTATTGTATTGAACTGATTCCTGGGGGATTTCGACTACAAGCATTCTGGTCTCTTATCGTTCCAGGAAAAAAATGACATTTTAAACCTGTCAGTTTTGCAGTCTATCTCTCTAATCTTACATTCGTGATCCCACCGACCGAAATACGTTGGAGTTCGTATTATATTCTTGATGTCATCGGAAAAGGGCCCATCTTTAAATGTTTTCAATAAGTTTAATCTATATTGGAAACGCCGCTGCGTAAGAGAATCCCAACCTAAATTGTCTAGCAAAGTAAATACGCTGATGCTGTCAGTTATTTAACGCTACGGTTTTTTTTCGATTATTCAGCACGAAATGTCGATCCCCTCTCCTGAAGTCGCAACCGAATGAATTTCCATTTGCTTTTGAGGGAGAACTTATCGTTTGGTGAATGCGGAAAATCAACTAGGAACCTATTATTTTTTTAAATTAGGGTAGTTCGGGGAAACACACGTTAATCACCTACTATGTATTCTTTAGTGCTCTTAGTGCAATTCGTAAATTTCAGTAAACCTTCGCCGGTTGCGAAATGAAAGGGATAATAATAATTGCGGCAGAGATAAAATTAATGAGCCGGATAACTAATTACCTTCTCGAATTTTCAATTGCTCTCTTTGTGCAGATTTTCTGATAAATGGGTACCTTTTTTCCCAAGATACAGTAATAACGTACGTAAGTCTACGAAATGGAAGAACGAAAACGCTTGGTTTAAGCTTTACTTAATTTTAGAAAACTGCTCGATTTAGTGAATCAAACATAAAGGAGTACCCCGGTCAAATAATTCATTTAACTTATTATAACGTCAGAAATAACATTTAAGCGGGTATTATTTTCAAATCATTCTGAAGGATCATTGTGGATCTATCTACACAATTCTATAAAATGCAATGTGGTTAGTAGCGGCTTTATTTTCAAGTAATAGAAATTTGTAGAAATTGAAGAACTAAAATTAAAATGGGCTTTTGTTTTCCTCCAGTTTTTTTCAAAAATTTAACCAACTGCTACTTTAAACTTCGATGAATTTGGTTAATAGTTATTTATTATAAACGATTTTTAAATATTTTGATTTGATTTGGGAATAATGTTAAAATATTGAAAATAATTTATTACTTGAAGGTGAATTGTAATACTGGTTGATCCACTCGACCCTACATTGACAAATATTATTACCTGTATAAAAATAACGATGCAATGAAAGTCTGTAAATTGTACGTCGACTTTGAAGGAAAGGAAAAACTTGGATTAAAAGTCGCAGCCTCCACAGACCACCCTCTTGGCCGTAAAAGATGGAGGATTCATGAAAAGGAGCTTGTCCTCAGTTTACAAATCTTTCCCCTCAAACAAATGTACTCTCTTAATAATGTCCATCAAATAGGTATCGTTTAAGTTCACCATGTCTTACTATATTAAATCACGTAAAGAGCTCATTCCAAAAATTAATACAAATACCGACATTAATAAGTGTAATTGTGTGCTCGGCAACAGCTCGTCGTTAAAATTTTTGCATGCGAATGATTTGTTATGTAAACGGTGTTTAAACTAATTTTTCTAGGACTTTTAATCTTTTAAGCTATGGCAGGGGATGGAATATCTAGCTATCTTTTATATTACCTATCCAAAACTTAACGAAGTCTAACATTTGTATATTTAAATGGGTGTCTTTGTTTTGCGCATGAAAATAGCTCATGTAGGATTTTGACTAAATTGTCTAAAAAAATAAATTTATAGAGCATATACGAGTAAATTTGTTTCGACGTAAAACTGAAAAAAATTTCCTTTTCCCGCATTTAGGCACGTCATATTTTTATATTTGTCTTGGTATTTTTAGAGTGAATTTTTCTTTAAAAGCGAAGTATTTTCCTATTTATTGCCATTGCATTTATAAAAAGAGAATTGAATCACGTTTTGAATATGTTTCCTTAACAGACGAAGGACTCAATTTTAAATAAATGCTATTGCATTCCCCTAATATTATCAGTTGATTTTTGTTTAGTAGGGATACTCATACCTAATTTGTTATACATTGAGTTTGGGGAACGAATTATTAAATTCGAATCGGTTGAAAGAAATTATGGCTTCAGAAAAATAGATCAAGGAATCAAGAGGCATTACAATATTTGTTGGAAGGGAGAATTCAAGGCAAGGCAGGGGGAGAATAGACAGGGAGTTTAAGAATCATGGAGACATTGAGAACTACGTGTAGGTATTGTGCGGCTATAAGCTCATCTATTCTTCCAAAATGCAGATTTTTCCAATCAATAAAAGATAAATGTCCTTTAACACAATGGAATATCCAGAAAGGGCAATCAAGTACCGATGTATTACGAGTATTAATAGTCATTTGAACCTGTATAAGTAGAATGTAATAATTTTGGCGGTCTCAGAAACCATTACTAATTCAAATGGACAACTAAAACAATTTCGTATAGTATAAGCATGGGAATTGGGCTAGTCCAATGGGATGTTCCAAACTGATAAAGGGAATTGTTCGCCATTAGAACTTTCTGGTTAGCCGAAAACGTTTTGGATGGAAATGGTAATCAGTCGGAAGAAGTAGAATTCTAATGCCATTAGGATTATAGTCATTTTTCCACAGAAAGTTGTATGTGAGAGTGATTTTTAGAAAATGAGACATTTCGGATTATTCTACTACGTTGTGTTTTAAGGTACGAGTATATACCTTCTCTTGAATAAAAAGAATGAGTGTGAATGGGGTTGTTTAAGAAGTATGGATGGGGAAAGAGAAAAAACAGTTAAGGGGGAAGACAAACAAAGAAATTTTAGATACGAATAAGGGTTAGATATTGTATCTTTCAAATATGTCGTTTTTTTCTTTTGTTGTCTTTTTCAAATGTGGGATGATGAAATGTGCTACGTAAATTGAGAAAGAGGCAGAAAAAGGGTTTGAAGGTGTAGTGGATTTTAAAGAAATGATAAGAGCCAGTTGAGCGTGAAGGAGATGGGACGGAAAATAGTAGGAATGTGATAATGTGATTTGGGCGGTTTCTATGGCCAATATTTATTTTATTAAGAACACAATATATACACCCACTGTTCTCCACGTACCTGATGATGATGCCTAAGCGTTGAAACTAGTTGTACGATAATAAAGAACAGTGTATGTATGCATTGTGTTCTAAATAAAATAAATATTGAACATGAACTTCCACAAAGTTGAGCTTAAGACAATAGAAAGCGGTTTCTATGACGTTTAAAGTGTTAATATTTATAGAGGAAACTCATAAATACACCTATATCTATAATTGGGAGTCTGATTGTATTCATAAAAATCTCAGAGGGGAAACCGAACTCTTTTTTTTATTTTTAACATAAAAACGTGTGATTTTCTCTCAAAGTTCCTTTAAGTGTCACAAAGCCTTTCGGTCATATTTATTATTATATTTAGAATTTTTTAACGGATAATGGAATTCTTTATGTAAAAAGTATTTATTCTGTATGTATTCATTAATTACACACTCTCCGCTAACTATAATGTCGTGATTTCAAATTTGTTAAAAATTTTGATGGTCATCCATCTTTCCTTTAAATATGTGCCTGCTATGGTTTTGCAGCAATTCTCATCGCATAGTACGCGACTCTCATGAACAATGTAGAGTAAATCAATTTATTCATGGATTTTACCTGTTTAATAAATTATTTCTAACTTTACTGATTATATTGACCGTCATGATAGGTATCTCTGCTGTATTTTTCCACTTTGGTGTGACTAATGCAGTAATTGAACGATAAAACTTGCACTGATGAACTTCATTTCATGATCCAGTTCTTGCTATAATTATTTCTCAAGGTTTAGGCATCCACCGTGAACAATATAGAGAGTCTCAGTGTAATGTAATGGACCGTCTCTGAAAAAACGAAACATGAAATTACTCGTATTTGCCCCTCAAAATTAGGCTATGTCAAAACAGTGGTTTCTTTTGTGATTCCTCTAGAGAAAAGAACATCTTAGCGAATTGCAAAGCAACTAATTAGGGATGGAGCTTTTTCAAGAGATTAGTGTAATTAACGACGATTTTGAAACCCAAAATATTTTCCCGAGGACGTGACAATTATACTATCCCCGAAAAGTTTTAGTGAGGAAAAAACGAAGGATCTTTTTACTCTCGTATAATTGGTGAGTGAGAGGCAGCTTTAGAATGCAGTTTCTTGGATTAATAAGGACACAATTTCAGGCTGTATATAATGATAAAAATTAATTGAGTACGTGGTCCAAAAAATTTTGACCAACGCGTATAATATACAAGTTTACCCTAATTTCGAAAAAAACGTGTTCCCAGGTGTATGTATTATTGTCTTCTAACGAACCCGGCAACATCTGTAATTACTCCCTCTTTGCAAGTTTTTATTCTTCGGATGAATGAGATTGGCGCAGCTATCGTTTTAATCGACATAGGGAAAGAGACGAAAAACATTTCAAATTTATTTTCATTTAAAGATAGTAGTGCTGCCCTCTTCTCGGTCACTTAGTAAGCTAAGTATAACATTAGCTTGAATAATGGAACTTTTGCCAGAGGCGTAAAATTTGTTCTTGACAAACAAATACCCACATCTCAGTTTTTCTTTTACTTGTAAATAGAGTTGAAACAATTTCTGCTTCAGGTTTTATCACTGCCAATCTTTTCTTCCGCGAGGGTACGCGGTGTAGAGTCCCGGCTCCCGTTCCAGGCTAATTGCCGGATACTGAAAATGTGTTTACCTTGTACTCTCTTAATTGCCGGATACTAAAAATGCGTTTACTTGATGCTCTCTTCCGAGTACATCTTTAATGATGGTTTGTGAAACGAAAGCTGTGCGAGTGGGCGCAAAAACTTTATTTTACACGCTTGATGATATCAATCACGTTGTATTACTTATTTATGGAGATGATTGCTGGCAGAATTTGAGACCGAGGTGGACTCATGTAGTTGGCGTTCATCAGTCGTCAATCGAAAGTATTGAAAGAATCGTTATATTTTAAAATTTTCGAGGGACACATAAACTAAAATAATTGGACAGGATGAACTTTGAATTGGATCGAAATCTTAGTATCCTAACATTTGAGGCAAACATCTGCATAGTGTCTACATAAATGAATCCTCGTACTTCTTGGTGCTCTGAAATTTACATGCACAATAACGACCACAATTTTACGTACTCGTGTCATTGCGTACCAGTATCAATGGAACATAGCACGCTTCTCGATTTAAACCATCATAACGAAAAATACTACTGAATATGTACATATAATATGGTTTTGAATTTGTAATGTATACATAAAGAAATTCCACGAAGTGAAGCCTGAAAGTGTAAACTGTACCACTGAAGAAACCTGTCGAGGTATTGCCAATGGACTTTTGCTTCATTCGCGTACCCGAAATTAAATTTGTCTACAAGAACTTGTACCCTGGATGCAATTTTACATTGCTGTAAGTCTACGTCAAGCATTGTTGGCCATCACATGGGCCATTAGAGTTCATTTGGAACTCAATTGTCATGTGTGAACCAGTTATGTGTCAAGGGTGCCATAAGGCAGTTGCACCCCATAAGAAGTGCGTGAAGGGAAAATCCAAGGGCTGTGAAGACCTTTAAGGGTCGATTGCAGACCACAAATACCATTCACCCACCACCCCCAGGAGTATTTAGCTTCCCCGTTCTAACCCATCCCCACATCTCGGTAACGAACTCGGGAGCATTACTTGGTTGTGAAAGCTATAATTAGCAGAGTCTACCAGGGTTGGGTATGTTTTTGATCGACCTTAGCAGTTTACACTAATGCTGTCATAATTCTAGCTTACACGGTACAAAGTATAATTAAATTCGTACCTTGGCACTACAATAGCTCATTAATTATCTTCGCATACTTTATACCTCTCTTTATTTAAACCAAATTGACCATTATTTTCGTCTTTCTGCTTCACTTTCCCAAACTCTCTATTTTCGTTCTAAGGATCCAATTTCCCAGTATCTCCTGCGTCCACATGTTGTCTTATTCGAATTTCTCGCAACCGACCTTCTCTCTTCCCCTTCCATGTCTATAACTTTGTCATATATTTCCCATTTTGTCCATTTTATTTGCTTAAATCTTCGAAATATCTCAGTAGCATCTATTGTACGTTTATCCACTTGCCTCAACGACCAAGTTTCCGAGCCGTACAAACGCAGAAAAGTTTTCATTACATTGTATTTCCTCAACATCATTATCAACGCCCGCCTCTTTGTAAACAAATTTCTCCCTGTATTGTCCCTACTATTATGTCAACCCTACAAAACACTTCCTAAATAGGTAAACTGTACAACTGGTTCTAGTTTGTACCCCGAGGTTAGTGTTTCTTGGTCTTCCTATTTCTTGAAAATTTCATTTACTTAATATTGAAATTGATAAATAAACAACTTTGCTTTTCCACATAGAAAAATTTATATTCACAACCTTGGTTTCGTAATGTTATATCATCTTCAGGTTCAGGAAAAACTTTCTGTGTGCAAAAGCCAAGTTGTTCATTTTTCAATTGCAATATGAAAATGTTCCACCAAGGCACGACAGAAACTGTTTTATTCGTTTACTTCATTGTTCAATGGTTAATTTTGACCCCATATCCATTAGACTGATTCTGAAAGGTGTTAATTAATGATTGTAACCCTTTGTCAGATTTGCTAACAAACTTATGCTCATCCGCAAATCATCTAACTTGCATAAAGAGTTCCCCACTTACTTCCATCCAACCTGAACCCCTTCCCATGCCTCCGCATAGATGCATATTGAATAGAACAAGTGATAATGAATACTTCTAACTTAATCCCCTTCGTAACGCTACCAATTTTGACTTCCCACTCACTATCGTCATTTGTGTAGTCTGGGAAAAGTAAACATTTCAGATAAGTCTTCTGTTCCAGAAATTCACTCGTAGCTTCTGCAAAACGCTTACTAATAGGGTATTGTTTACGCTGCCCATCGTCTTCACAAAATCCAATAAGAACTCCAATGCAATCTATTTATACTATATAATTCTTTCTACTAATGACCCCATTTGGTACATTGATCGTTATACAGTAGTTATATATAGAAATCTCGTCAGCAATTAACAAACTGTGCTAATCTTACAGGTGATCGCTTTTCATCGGTCAGTATTTGTCGTATCTACTAGTTAACATTTTTATATAATTTAACAGCTTGTTTATGCAGTTTTCTAAGAAAAACCAATTAGATATAAATCATAGTACAGTCCTCTGTTTCACTTGATCGCGCCGTTGAAATATGGTTGGTAACGTTCTTGCATTATGTTAAAAATTGTGAGAGTCATTATGTAGATAACTGATTCCACAAAAGAAAAACGACTTCGAGCCGAACTTGCAAATGAAAAAAATATCTCGGTGCGAATGAATCAAAATGGCGCGCACCGTGTACTTCTCTTGTCAGAAACTGCAGATTTAAGTTGTCTGAAATGTTAAACGTCGGTCAGTGAATGTTGTTGGCTTTATTGTTTATTTAGATTTGGACTACAAGATGCGATAGCATAACTTTGCCGTAGTCGTTTACACGTTGGTGAATTTAAAAGTCAGGGTAATTTTTTCCCAGTCCAATACTTTCTCCTAAAGATATTTATTAATACCTTCCTATAAAGAGTACATATGAAAGGGGACAATGATATCTTCCGATTAGCATCATTTGGATCAAGTAGGTGCAAAGGATAATACGTATGAGGCAAGTAAAACACACATTTAGTAATCACAGTTGAGAATTCTTTAATCTCACAAATCAATGATTCAAAATGGCAGCACAATGATAAAACTCGGAGAGCACTTTGGAAGTTATCGGCCATGTCATGGAATTTACTTCTGCGATGAAACATGCATTTTGAATTGTTTTCTGGTTAGAATAAAGAATACACAGCTGTGATCCTGAAATTAGTATGAAAAAGGGCGTACCATTGTTTAGCTAATTTCCTAAAGGATGTTTTCATTCCATGGAATACGCGTCGGATTCGGAAATGAGTACCTACTTTGAAACTCCTTCACACGAGGCTTAAGACCGTCGATAGAAGAAAGAAATGTTATCTTGCACTTATTAGTTAAAGTAAAGACGATTTTCGACCTCGTCCACCGCATAGAATACACATGAATTGGTCAATAAACTAATATTTAATTAGGTGCATCTTTCGGGTACGGAAGTGCCCAATACTCCGTCGTGAAATCTTTCCTCCAAGAGTATTTGCCCTCATACCCTTTGGAAGAGGGATACCACAGACTCACCCACTGGTTCCTTGGCACCCGAGGACGCGTTGTCCTCGACGAGGCTGCGGATAGAGAAGACGGACTTGGCGACGCGGGAACCGAGACCCCCGCCGGTCATCAGTCCTGGGGGCGGCGGCGGTGGTCTTCGCACGGCGATCGGCGGCCCCCGAGGCAGTGGGGCCACGAGCAGTGCCCCCGAAGGCGGCTGGTGCTGGTGGTGGGGCCCCGTGATCGAGGGCCTCGTGGTCAGATCCATCATGGCGGAGAAGATGGGGGGGATTCGGTCCGTAGGGGGGCGGAGTGGTGGGTATTCTAGGGGACACCAGAAGGAGGGACGTGCTTCCGGAGTAGACCACTGCTTCGCACACAAACGGGATATCTTCCGAAGGCGCACCAGAGACCGGAGCCGCGGACAAATGACTCCCCGCGGTCGTGTTAATATCACTTAGGCGACGAAGCACGACCCAGTGCGTCCCACGACACCCCAGTGAAATTTCGTCCGCTGAATTGAATCCGGGAAACTTACATGTCCAAACAACGCGATAAGAGGTTATGTTACCCACACCGCTCAACTACGTGCACCATGTGTTCCATCTAATTCATCGTTGAAAGAAATCTCGCGGTTTAGATTTAATCCTCATCCCGACGAGACGTTCACGGAAGCAAGTGGTGACATCTCTGTATGCAGGCTTTGACACCCCCTCTGGAGATTACGAAATCCACGCGAGGCTGTGCGAGGATGCATTCACGGTCCGATGGCTCTCAGATCTTTCTCTTAAGGGACGAAATGCCGTAAGAATCGAAGGAGGAAAAGTAATTGATGCCACTGAGTTTTAAAGCTCCCTAAAAGATAGTTTTCACCCAGGCAAAAATTTAAAAAAGAGCAATAGTAAAGCTATTTAGTGGAACAAAATTTCATGTCATATTTCAATTTCCTAGTTAAAATTTCATGACTTCGTCAGAATGGTCATTGTTTTGTGGTCAGCAGTTCGAATTTTACGTATAAGGGCTCACTATATTCTGCACTGAACTTGCACCTCTTTATCATCCCTTGAGAATGTCACCTCCCTTGGTATTTGGTGGTCTTCGGATCTTCCGCGAAAGGCTTTTGGGGTGGCTGGCGGTGGGAACGGGACCGAGGAGGTCAAAATGGGCACCGCCCACCGTCCACTGGGCTCACGAACCTATCAACACGCTCTCCGCCGGCCGACCGTTCGCCACTGTTCCGCCGGCAACTCCACCGTCGTCCCCCGCGCCTCCGACACTCTCATCCGCGGCGATGGTGCGCGGGCCTTCGCCAAGCAAACGCGAGATCGACGAGCACAAATCCGTTCGCAACGAGATCACCTCGTCCGGAAACAACAGAAGCACTTATTTCAGGTGAGCAAGAACATCCCACCCTCTCGGGGAACAAGACTGATGGGGGATCCGACGTTTATCTTTGGTTTCCTTGACGACTCAAGATGCAAGAATAATCTCGGCGTTTGGGAATGACGACGAGAGGGAAAGCGGCTTGAGCACGTGGGTGTTTCGGGAACCCTCTTATCCGAAGGGTGTCGAAAAGTCTCCTCTTTCGCCGTCCGGGTGGTCCCCGCGCATTGGTGCAGCCGTGGTGTCAATTTGGCGGCCGGTCCGGCGACTCCTTGGACCGAAAAGAGAGGACTCTGCCGACCGAAGCTCCCGTCTTCTTCCTGCTGTGGATGCGCGGCCCCTCTCGGGGGAAATGAAGCCGATTGGACCGGAGGTGGTCTAATCAAAGGGGCGGAGTCAGGGGATGCTGGGGCGAGGAGGCGGAGATACGGGGCGACACGCCTCCCACGCCGGGAGATCAAAATGGCGAATGGGCGGAGGATGCGGGCGAACTTTGAACGGGTTCGTTTTCGAGGACGAGATTTATTTCCGCACCCCGACCGCATTTCTATTCTTTCCTTTCCCGTCCGTTAAACTTATTTTGGACTTATTGCCTGCCCTCTCTCAAACAAAAGAATTGAAACACCGCCACAAAAGAATTCGGGCACAAACTCAAGATTCAACTGGGTGTTTTCACTTACATCTGTTTTTTCCTGCCACTCTCTGGCTTGCATTTCATTTTGATGGGATATCGATGATAATTCAGTTCGATTAATATGATATGTGATGAGTTGAGTAGCAACCCCAGATTATTTGCAGACGACACGGTGGTATACAGGGAAATAAGGACCCCAGCAGATTGCTGGCTGCTTCCTAGTCTTAGACACAATAGCGGATTGGTGCAAATAATGGGGATTAGTACTTAACATTAGCAAATGAGCAGTTTTGAAATTTAGGAGCAGGGCAAGTGATGAGTAGGACATAAACTGTGAAATTGTGGGTTCATTGCTGACTACGGCTGATAACGTTATTCATTTTGGGGTAGTTCTAACACCACGCCTTTCATGGGGAGCAATATCAGGATAATATGCGGATCCACATAAAAGAAACTTGGTTCCATTAAACGGGTGCTGGAGAAATGTCATTAGAAAGCTAAAGAGAGATGTTATTTCGCTCAAGTTAGGACACATTTTGAATATTCCGCAAGTACTTGGGATGCTTGAGAGAAAGTGTTGCTGAAAGAATTTAATAAAATACAGAGAAAATACGGTACATTTGTCAAATTTTGTTCCGTTAAGAAGATGAGTGTGACAGGCATATTACAATAATAATAAGGCTGGAAGCTGCTTAAGATATGAAGAGAACAAGCGAGACTTGGACCTATAGCATGGTTGAGAGCTAACGAGTTTAACAATGACACAGTAGGAAATATCATGGCTCCACACTATCTAGGGAGATTAGACCACAAAAATAAGATAAGGAAGCTAGACTCCAGTACAGATAGATACAAATATTCTTTCTTTCCTAGACAATCAGGAATCATACTAGTAAAAAATCAAAGTCATTATAGAAATATTACCAAAAACAATGGATTTACAAGTGAAAGCAAGATTAAACGCTGCTTTGACATAAGGTTTATTCGTTGGTGGATGTTTTTGTTAGTTTCTAGTTATTGTATTTGCGTGTAACTTAAAATGATTTTTGCATGAATATATACGCCTCTTTGGGTGGGAATTGACATTAAATTGTTAGTTTTGCATGCGGTTTTATTCTGTTTTATGGGTGAACACCTAACACCCCCCTATTCTAACGCCTTCTGGAAGACAGCGCCAGGAATCCTGCTAAGCTCCCTCCTCACGGCCTGTGCTACTGCTTTCCTGCTCGTGGTCCTTTCCTTTCAGCACGGATTTAACGTGGGGAAAGAGGATGAAGTCTTGTGGGGTATTGTCTAAAAATGTTGGACTCATATGACCGAGAAACTCTTGGCAGTTCCTTGTGCGAGTTTCCTTTGGTTCGTCCGAGAGTACTAGCGGGATCAACTTCGCACAACACCTTTTTCTTGTCCATGTTTTCGGTCGAAATTCGAATCACATCAATGTTAGGGATATCAAGTTCATCAGAAACCATGCGAACGATCCCTGTCCAACAAACCCTTCACTTTTGCAATTTTTTCGTCCATTTTTGAGGTCGAAGGGCATTTTCTAAACATTCGGCGTCTTCAGCCTCTTCTCTACCCTCCCGAAACAACTTGTGCCTCTCAAAAACACCCGATCTACTCGAGGCGTTATCACCATAAGTAGCCTTGAGCATATCGTGAGCCTCTTTCCGGTTTTTCCCAGTTTCGCGAAAACTGATTGCGTAGCGCTGTTTCAATAACGACTTCATGGCGGAGCGTAACGAGGTCACGTTGTAGAGGTTTCGCAAACGAACGATCCCCACGCCGAACAGACTGGGAGCCAAATGCCACCTGGTGCCATGGGACAAGAGTAGGCTAGTGCCGACGCCGGGTTTCTCTCCACCCTTCCTTTCCCATCCATCCCTGATGGCGGAAATGACCTCAGCTGTCGGTCGCCTCACCTGAAAAAAACTTTTTAAAATCTGTATGTATGTAAAGTTAAAATATTTTAACTTTTTCCGTCCAGAAATACAAGTACTTGTACGTACATCTCTGTGCTAACTACATATGCGAGTAATACTTGTGAAGCGGTCGGTGCGGAGAGCAAGTAGAGTTAAAGACTGTTTTCATAAACGCGGAAAGTTCGCACATCTTCTTAGCCGCCAATGAGCCTCACAACATTAAGCATTTGGCAGAGAAGAATAAATAGATATCTGTATTATCCTAAAGTTGCATCTCCCACTCTCTCGAACCATTAAAGTTCGGCCGGGTTAATTCAGCTTCCTTCCCCTAAAGTTAATTCGCAAACATGGCGATAGCTGGATCACGTTATGACCGTTCCATGTTGAACTCGCAAAATAATTAACATCTCTCCTCGTTTCAATTAGCAAAACTTATTTTTAAATAATTATTTAGAACTTTTGAATATAGTTTTGACTATTCCACGCTCAAATAAGATGACACCGATAAAAGTTAATGTCGCAATATCTCTCGCGAATTTCTTGGAAGATGCACATACTTAAAATAATCACTCCCCGCTCGTGTGCTGGGCCGTGTTCCCAAAAATTACGACGGAACGTGAATCTCTATTAAGCCACTGTTAATTGAAAAATTTTAAGTGGAAATATTCCAAAAACCTTTGGTCATTAACATAGCCAGTCTTTTAATTTTCTATGTACCTGTTTACCAGTGTTTTCATTTTCTCGGAATGGTTCGATAACACAGTTTCACAGTAAAAAACACACTAAAAGGGACCGAGCAACCGTGCACACTGGGAATGCAGAAGAAATTGTCATGACGTATTTTCAAAATGACTAAAATGATACCGTAAAACCGCAGGGACCGGCTGTTACTGTTAATTTTAAAGTACACTTTCCGTCAGGAGGCAGAAGAAAATTAGAAAGTGGCGAATCACATTCCTATGCCTTTTCTTTTTGTTCAACTTTAAACAAAAAATTACTCTTCCTTCCCACCCTCTTTGTTTAGTACTTATAAAACAAATTATGACAAAAAAATCCAATTTACATTCCCAAATCTGCATGCATAATCATTTTAACTGCATCTTAATGATCCAATTGGCAACAAGAAAAAAGTCCTTATAAAATTCAAATTTTGAATTTGCAATAGGTATAAAAACTCCACGGTATTTACCTCTCGGTTTAATAGTCAGTGGTGTGGTATTGGTGACATGTGATCTGGGATCCGAAGAGTTCAACGACTTGAACACGGTGAGAGCAGACTGATACGCGATTATCGATGAAAGATAAAGACACGAAATCAAGTGATTTTGGCTTTGGCCCGCGAGGCTTCATAGTTTCTGACAGGGACAAACCTATTTTGACGGAAAATGCGTAAACAAGTAGGAATATATCTCATACATACGTCCTGTAAGTCTTGACATCAATACACTTGTCACCTAATATTCGCTTTTTTTATCCTAATTTAAACGAAAAATATTTGGATTCCATGATAAAGGAATATTAATTTCATTACTGCAATTGGGTTTTAATATCACAGGAGATCATTTTCTTCAGCCTTTGAATTTAAAGTGATGAATATATCAGAACTGGCATCTGATCCAGCAAAGGGCATTATCGATGAGAATGCGAAAATAAATTATCAGATTTTAAAAATTCGAATGATTAACAGCTTTACAAACATAAACACTTTAGACTCCATTTTGACTCAATGTTTCCATGTGATTTCGTTGAAACATTCGTGGTACAGATCAGCGCATCACCGCTGAACGCACGAAATGTATTGGCTGCCCTTGAAGCAGGATATTCAGTTGCACTTCATAGTGTCATTGATGTAGTGTTTCCCCTCATAGGGAGAATATTCCAGGCCAGTACTTTTAGTTATATTTTAGCATGAACCCTTTTGCTTGCCTTCCCCATTTTGTTCATAAAAGGGAAGACATGACAAACCTCCAAGAGGATTCTGAGTGGCTACCAACTTATATTTTTAGGGACAATTTCTGAATGTCAGTGACCTTTTCTCTCCGCAAAATTTTAATTTTATAATTAGGTACCATTGATAAGTTTTCTTATGATAGCCACCAGTTTAAGGTAGGTTTTAGATGGATACAGACGAAATTAGACTACGAATCCCTAACTACCCTCGCTTAATAATAACCCAACCTGACGCTCTACATTACAATAAACTATTCTTCAAATCTGCACACTTTATACCTCTCATCTTTCCGTCCTACATGACTATTCTTTTTCTTTCTCTGCCTTTCCCCATCAAGCATAGTCTTTAATATTCCAATAAAAATGTTGTGTACCCACTTTTCTGCCTCCTTTGGATTTCCTCCGACAATCCTTTGTCCTCCCTAACATGCCTCACACTTCTTTATCTTTTAACACGAATTTATTGTGCAGTACCTAAATGCGTGTCAAACGGTAACATAGTCTAACTGATATCTCTCTGAACCTCCGGGAATTTTTCACATATGCCTACGTCTGTTATGATCTCTCCTGGCTAGATTTATTCCCTTGGTAGTATCTAACTGTTTAACTATCGCCCCGCTTACATTCCATCTCTCATTGAACACCCTTTATCTGGATATTAATACATCCTCTATTCATCTCCTGCTTTGTTCTTTCGGATTTTCCTTTCGTCAGAATTATCCAAACCTTCCAAGTCTACAGTTTAATTGGTTTGATCCTCTTGTATGCTGCTTCTTTTGTTTTCGCTTTAAAAGGTTTTTCTTGAGATGGTGACTGCTGAAAGCTTGTCCCTTCTACTATCGGGCACGATACGTGGCCCAATGAGACGAGTCCCATATCTACCAGGACTCATTAATTATATCTTTGTCGGCATTTTTTTTATGATAATTAATCGAGGTGGTCCCTCATTGCTTTCTTCGTAATATTTTTAACGTGACAATATCATTGAAATAGACCACCTTACTGGGTTTAGGCGCCTTTTGCAGTCTCACTGAGGAACAGACGCTGAAAGGGACACCTTTCGTCTGGCTCCCACCATTTGGCATAGTATATGGCACGAGTGACCCTACCAGGAGCAATATTTATTCATCATACCGTCGGAGTCTTAGGAATCATCGGAACATGACCAGACCTTCAACCACGCCATGGTCGTAGTCCATGTGTTGACTGGTTTCAGGAAAATTAAATTCATTCATAGAGATAAGGACATACCGATCAATTTAAGAAGTTTTCGTGTAAATTTAAGATATGTTTCATAATAATAACTACTTATTCTTATATTCCTCCAATTAATTCCTGATAAAGTTCATTTTAACAATCCATGATTGAAGGAATCTACTTATAAACTTTTGTAGGTAATTTAATTCCTTTTCCATAGAAATTATTATTAGTTAAGCGAAGGCTTGATGCATTGAAATTCATCGATGATAATTAGGATAATTATATCAAGTTGAAAAGTGGACATCTTTCCACAGACGTATAGGAGGTCCCTTTAATTGAAAATTAAAATCCCAGCGTTCAGCACTAACATGGGCAAACCACTAACGAAAGCGATAAATTATGAATTAACTGCACAGTTTCTTTTATAAAACGATTGCATTGTGAATATATTCCAAAACTAGATAAAGGCAGTGGTGTTTGAAAAGAGTTCTTATTGAATGTCATGTTTTTCAAAATGACTACCATTATTTAGTTCACTTCTTTTGAGTAAATTACTAAATATTTTATGTTGCGTTAAGTTCATCCAAATCAATTTTATGCCAATTTCTCTTAAACCAATTAAGAAATAAAATGAAAAAATTTTGACAACCAACAACCCATCTCTTCATTCAACCACCCATTCTCCCAAAAAATTTGGGGGATATTAAACAAACGAGGAAGGAATAGGAAGAGAATAGGGAATTTTGACGAGATTAAGGGAGGAAGGAGGTATACAGAGTTGAAGAGGAGCTTGTTTTAGAGCAGGATTGTGTTTTATCAGGAGAAACAAAATATTTATTTGGCAGCTGTGTCCATCCAAAACTTACCTAAACCGGTAGACTACCTAATAATAATAATTGCATTAAGATATAACTAATAAATGTACCATTATTTGGCATGACCACACATAGTATAAATATTATGTGTTTATTTAGGAATGAAACGCTCAAGGGATTTGCGATTATCCTTTCAATCGTTTCAATTGTATAATCTTTGAACTACAGTTTTCCTCCATAGAATCAAACTTCATAGTTAACCTGTCCAACGAATTCTATTAATTTTTTTAGTTCATTTCGCTCATCTAGTTCACTCGATCACTGTTGACAGAAATCCTTAACCGAAAATTGAGATATTTTTATCACTGATTTGATACAAGGATTATCCATGTAAGCCGAGATTAATACAGTATCGGATTTTTTTGTAAAATATTAATTCTCTAAACCATTTTCCGTAGAAAAGCAAAAGAATTTTTTCCCTTGTTTAACCAGTCACTAATCAATCCAATTGTTCAGCTTATTTCTGCCTCTCATTCGTTCCTACATGTATTTTGTTTACTTTATAATCTGAAACTATCTACTAACACAGACTATCATTAAGCTTATTTCCCTTTTGTGAACCTCAGCATTCATATGTTAAGCCATAATAATTATATTAATTTTTCGTATGTTTCACGTTTAATTTTAACAGTAGTAATTCAGTAGGTTTCCTTAAAAGATCTTTACCTTCTTGCGGGTTACGGGAAACTGAAATTCGCACCAAGGGTTGGGAAAGTAACCCGTATAAATCCCTTTTAATCGTCCCACAGCCTAAAATTACATACTAGTTGGCTAAAGGAAGTTACAGATTGGAATAAATGTGTAACATGATTTTACAACCTATCACAGTTAATTTTAAATTAGTAAATTAAGGCAACTTGCATTTTGTATAAGGATTTAAAGGGTTTTTTTCTCACTATGCGTTAAACTCCGCGAAATGATGAAAACTTATTTTATGTGCGACCTGTCTAAATACAGGGTTTTAATCCCTCTCTTTTGATATTCTGCTCTTCTAATTTATGAAGTAAAACTAAACCTTTTCGTATTAACCTATGCATTTCTCATTTACTTCATTAGCAGTGACTTTTTGGTCCCTGAGGTAGCGTTACTTGCGAATCGCGCGATTTTTTCGGCAGCAGGGGAGAAGTTCCCGCCGTCTCAAATCGTTTAAAGCTGCGAACGGGAAACAAGGAGCAAGTGATTGCGTTTAATTGTTAACAACAAATTATTAAGAATTTTATGGCATTGATTCATCAACAATATCCGAATATGTAGCGGTTCTCTGCTTCAATAAGAGAGTCAACTGTTGACCATCGGCGCCTAAACCCGCACAGAATATCAGAGAGAAGGTTCCAAAAATCTAACTATTCGGCGTTGCACCGTCTTCTCAATCACCTTGTATAGTTCGCTCCTCAGGACCAAGAGAGCTCAGGAAGTATTGTGCAAGAATTACGGGCGGAGAACGTAAAAATTAGATGGTAGAAAAAGTATTACTTATAATTTTGAAAGACCGCTTTGTCTACTTCTCTTCCATGCAAGAAGAGCATAATTTATCAAGTTGATACCATAGTAAATGGCTTGTATTTTCAAATAATCGCATTTAATTCACGATCAAGTGACTAACTCTTCTGTGCCACTACACGTAGTCATAAGTTACTTATTTAAAATTTGGCTATATCCTGTGTTATATCGTGAAATAATCACGAAGGAAAATGTGAGAGAAAAGACATAATTAAGGAGTAGAAAACACAATTTATAACAGGCTGGAATATTGGATAACTCAAAGGCACTGATATGCAAAACGAACTACTAAATCCTTATATCTGAATCAATTCCCCTATTGTCATATAATCCGAAGAAAAACAGCGGCGCCTTTAGAGTTTTAAGGGTTAGAAAAAAGAGGTAAGCCTCTAAAATTGGATGAAATTTTATTCAAATAATATAGATGCATTACATAAGAATTATCATTACAAAATATTCTACTAATAGATGATTGTAAGACAATGGAAATCCGACCATTTTTGATCGATAGGCCAGATTTTTTTAGTTCAATTTGTCATCAGTGAGCCATGTATTTTGTAATCATTATCTAAGTAGGGAAATTCAGTTCGTTGGTCTGAGTAGGGGGTGGATACCAATAGATCTTTGCAATAGAGTAAAACCCTTGCACCATAAAGGTTCACTCTTGACCGATATGAAATATTGGGAATCCAGGCCCTCGTCCTCTTCCTAAGCGGCTGCTTCTCCGGGTGTGGTGGTGTCTACTTTGAGTCCGGCAATGCGGGCATCCACGAAGAGCAGGCCTCGAGGGCAACTTCGCAGAGAGCAGATAATCCCATGACTCGAGATTCGTCTGCAGGGAAATAGACGTTTACTGTAAGCTGCAACAATATTTGAAATTCACACTTTTGTCCAGGTATTGGTTAATGTATCCATTACATTATAGACGTTTAACCGAAGCTTTTAATTTCTGCGCTGAGTAAACGTATTGTACGAATACGTGTACTGGGGATCTGATAGTCTAAAACAGAGTTGCTCAGCTTTAATTATCCAGTCCGCCAAGATTTTTCAATATCCTCTAAGCACATTGCAGAATACATTTAAAATATACGGAATGGAGGTATATCGCAAGAAAACAAAAGTATAAAATTCCACAGGAATTAATGTATTAAATAGTGAAGACATCAAATTCGGATTATGTCACTTAGAACAGATGGAATATGTTAACCTTTGGGTTATATTATGGATGAAAGTATAAAACGTGTTACCTTTAACTAAATGAAGAACTATATTAACAAAACAGATATCTCCAAAAAGTAAGAAGTTTATGAGACTTATTTAGAGGTAAAGCAAAAGTCAAATATTATATTCGATGTGGAGAGTAGACCTCCACGGCGTCGAAAAACCTCTAAATATGGCATAGAAGACAAAGAAAGAGGATTCAGATATATGCATGCGGGGTGAGGGAGCTTTTTAAAAGAACTAAAAAAGCGGGAAATACGTAGATCTTTATTTTGAGTGGCGTGGTCGTCGATGGCTACATAGGGAAAATAGGTTTTGGGTACACAGCGAAAATGAATGAAGAGTGTGGGAAATCAGGTTTAGATTAGCTGAATAGGGAACCAACAAAATGTTGCTCGTATTGACCGTCATTAGTGTAAATGTCGTAGTGTAGACCCATTCTGTGTCAATCAGAAACCAAAACTTTTTTTGGTAGACATTCTTATAGAAAATGATTTAAGCATTCCTGTTGGACACGAGAAGATATCAGTTTATAACTTTGTAATCTGCTGAATAATTGGTTTCTCTGTTATTTTAGTAGAACTCTCAGTTCTTATGACTTATATAGATTAATCACATGAGAATGCATGAATTTCGGCGTTAATGAAGTCGAATATTTTGTGCTTCCCTTGAGAACGGGACGTTCTAGCGAGCGCTTGCCCTGAACGCCACGTCTTGAGGCGGCGTAAAGATGTACTTACCAGCAGAAGCTACGCCTGCACGCTTCCCGAAGATGCTCCCGTTGAAGGGCGGTTTCCTGTAGGAGGAGGCGCTGACACTGGCCGAGAGGAGGGCCAAGGCGACGAGGACGACTCCGAAGTAGAAGGCGACTTTGCAGTTCATCGTGGTGGGAGTTCTGGAGGAGAAGGAACTATGTAAGGAGGGAGGAAAATGATGGGATGAGAGAGTGTAGAAGAATCATTGAATCAATTATCACTATACCAGTCTTTCTGTGCAAGAAATATCCAGTTGAGTGCTATGCATTCGCGCAAAATTAGTGAAATGATGACAAAGAACTCTATCGGGTATTCGATGAAGTCTATATTGATCAGAGTTTCGAAGGAATTCAGAACTATTAGCTTCGTCAGAAGTTATCTCGGTGAGTTTATGGACGGTTGACGTAGGTTTTCCCGTTGCGCGCCCAAACCAAAATCCCCGAGAGACTATTTTTTATCATTACCGTCAGGATGCGGAATTGCACAGTCTAAAATAATTCTAGCAGAGGCATTAATGATCTAGGTGACTTGCTAATCATATTCGGATAAAGTTAGAAGTTAAAATGAAATTCTCTCGGATTTGCCGCCAGGGTTTTCCAAGCATTTCGCTGAATCGAATGATTTGCCTTCTCAATGTATTCATGCATTGGTAGTAGCAATGATGTGCCCCTCCATTCCAATCTTCGAACGCATAATTGAATCCTTTTTAGCATAATTCTTTCAAGCTCACTTAAGCACCATTCTGCACCAAACGATAAAGTAAATCTTGCCTTGAAAAATTCAAAAACGATCCCTTGATTCCAAGGATGGTAGAATGGAGCCCGTTTTAAATCCTAAGGAAACTACGTTTTCATTCAAATGGATTTAGTCTGAATTTTGCTATTGCAATGTATGTCCCTTGTTTCTAGGCACTCCCTTGCTTTCTCTTAAAGACTTTCGAAGAGAATCCATCAGCTGTGGGCAAAGGCATTTGTAAAAGCAACATTAGTCATGCTACGGAATATAAGGTAATCTCATAAATGCAGGAAAATAAATTTAAATTAATTTTGTATTAAGAAAACGTTATTTATGTACGTACAATGTTACTTCTCTCGTCCTCAAATCATATTTCATGCAAATAAAGTTAACTATAACTAAATTTAAAGTATCTCGAAATTATTTCTTTTTTAGTTCATAGCAAGTTTAGCTAATTCACTCCGAATACGTTTTACAAGTATCTAGCTTCGTTGTTAGAGGGGAGCAAAATCGGGACTCACCAGATATTCGGGTGCTGCGATGCTTGCGGTGGAGACTGCTGTTGGCGAATGATGCCCGCATTGTCCGAAGCCAGGGTTTATATAGTCGGTCCAGGGTTGTCCCTTAGGGGTTAGTCGAGATTGCATTCGTGGGGAAAGGAGGAAGCGAAGGGGCTTGGGGAATTCCGCCGATATTGAGGGGTTTATGAGAGGCGAGTGACACGTGATCGCTGACCGATATTTCTCTTCTGGCGTCAGAAAGACTATTCCAACGGAATGGGTCTTTGATCAGACCTTATTTCATAAAGTAAGCACTTGAGTTGAGAATATGTTCAACGGGAAATATTATTTTCATGAACCATTGCAATTACTGATTATCACTAGGAAAATAGTTTTAAAGGTGTATTCTACTCCAAGGGAAGGATATTTCTTTTTAGGCAGTATTCGTGTAGTTATCCCACAGGATTGAATTCTGTCAGTAAAATTATCACAATTGTCTTTCATTCACTTAATGGTATAAATAGTAGCCTTATGATACCACGCAGGTCATAGGAATTTGTGTTCTAGTTTAGAATTTGAGCAGAATGTAAAGGCTGTTCCACCAAAGATACGATATTCTCAAAATGTTCAGCCTGATCTGGTATGTTCTTAAAAATACAATTCTCCGTATTTTCGAATTTGATAGTGGACTGTTACGCGACGATCATTCATGATTGGTGAAATTTTGCATTTTCGACATATTCTGGGAGAAAACTATTTTTCTTTTCTCAATCTACGTAATCCAGTATGTTGTTACTATTTCATCTAACCTTGGTTAATGTCGTTCTAGTTTCTAACAGCTCATCTCTCATGCCTAAAGAAGTGCATTTATCTCATAGAGATACCGTAGTGCATGTGCCTGATCATTATCTACATTAATTGAATTATTTTACCAAATGTTGAATGTTTTTGAATGTAAATATTGTTACGAAAAATTAGGAAAATTATTTTTTAAAGCTGTATGCCTGGTGTCGAATCACCCCCTACCACACTCCCTAGCAGTGGCTTGTGGCGCACCAAGTAGAAAAAGAAGTAGGAGTACAAGCAGCAATATAACATTGCACTTCGCTGATAAATTTGAATAAATTGCCATATGTATGCTACAAGAATGTGACGCTGCTAATAATGAAAAATTAAAAATGGAAAACTTCTTGTGCCATAAATTTGCATATAGGGTTAATAATGAACCTCCAATGTATCCCCACATACTACAAATATCACTCAAATTAATTTCAGAAATAATTTTACTTGGACCTATTATGACATAACTCAGTGAATAACGGATAAATACTCGCATTTTACACCCATTGAACAAACTTCATATTTCATTTATCTTACGGTATCTAGTTCTTTTCCTGGGTAAGGTATGAACAGACAAATCACACTAGGCTTAAATCCGTAAGACTGAATTAAGATTATATGGCTGCTGAATATTGACAAATTGATTTTCTAAATGAGAAGTAGGTATTTAACTATTTAATTTTTGAGTAAACATGCTTTTCTCTGCATTATTTTACTTGAAAAACTAAGAAATACTTTCCTGTTAATTTACCTATTCATTAATTTATCCAAAGACCGAGCTTAGTGGAGACAATCATCTATTATTAAATACATTTCGTTTAAGCTACAATCTTAGACAATCGTACAACGCAATTATGTTTCGTTTTCATTTATTAAATGTTTATTTTTCTTAACTTGATGTCATTTGCATTACTGCCAACATCTTTGAGAAGATTATTCAGATGGCTAGTAGTTTGAAATGTGTGTTACACCCGTACACATTAGCGACAAGAATGAATCTGTTTAGTCACTTGAGGTTGTCCAAAAGCGAAAAAAACTTATGCGAATTCCGTGAAATTATAATATATAGTCCATATCCGGAAGAGTATTCGGGAAAAGTGACGAGAGCATTGCTCATAGGGGTTATATTTTATCCAGTGGAAAGTCATACAATTTGTCCTTTAACAGATGGCACAAGTAGCGATTTCATCAACAGGGGACGCATTAACGACGCCGGGCATTTAATTCTACAAAATACGTACATAATTGGAATTATTTTTCTAAGAATATTTTCACAGTATGTCTTTTCAATAGTTTGACAAGGTTATAATATTAACTACGATTTTATTACATATTCTCTAAAACTACGTTCTACAGGAATACCAGTAAATTAAACAGTATATATATATCTTTTGCGAAGAGTTGCAGACACAAATTTAACAGTACTAGCTCCTGACGAGACAATAGATACTGCGGTGTTCGTTTGTATATTCTACATCAATGGTAGATTAAGAGGAATTGAAATAAAAGTATTGACTAATGATCGGAGATTTGATTGCAAATACCGATTTCACGCTGGAACAAAAATGTATATTTTATATTTATCAAAAATTGCTTCAATGTTTTTGTTTGCCCTTTTATTGCCCCTACAGCCTAGAGGAATCAATCGGTGTTTGCATAATATAAAAACAACTTTGAACTAACGAAGGAAAAGCTCGGGCGTTTTTAATTCTTATTTAGACAAACGATGTGACCTAAGTCTCTTGTTGTCATTCAATTTTTGTTTTACGGTGAATATTTTTAAGATCGTTAGAAGTGGAGTGTCACTCTACAAGTCAATCTTTAATAAACTAGTGTATTGAATTAAATTCTCATTCAGCATCCTAAAATAACCGTGGGAGTTGAATTGACTTCTCAATAACCTCCTCATCATATGAGTCAGAATCTTCATCCGCCTCTTGTATATATTCCACTTGTAAATCTCCGATCAATAGTCAATACTTTTATTTCAATTCCTCTTAATCTACCAATATTGTAAAATATACAAACGAAGACCACAGTATCTATTATCACGTCAGGAGCTAGTACTGTTAAATTTGTGACTGCAACTCTTCGCAAAAGATATATATATGCTGTTCAATTTACTGGTATTCCTGTAGAACGTAGTTTTAGAGAATATGTAATAAAATCGTAATTAATATTATAACCTTGTCAAACTATTGAAAAGACATACTGTGAAAATATTCTTAGAAAAATAATTCCAATTATGTACGTATTTTGTAGAATTAAATGTCCGGCGTCGTTAATGCGTCCCCTGTTGGTGAAATCGCTACTTGTGCCATCTGTTAAAGGACAAATTGTGTGACTTTCCACTGGATAAAATATAACCCCTATGAGCAATGCTCTCGTCACTTTTCCCGAATACTCTTCCGGATATGGACTATATATTATAATTTCACGGCATTCGCATAAGTTTTTTTCGCTTTTTGACAACCTCAAGTGACTAAACAGATTCATTCTTGTCGCTAATGTGTACGGGTGTAACACACATTTCAAACTACTAGCCATCTGAATAATCTTCTCAAAGATGTTGGCAGTAATGCAAATGACCTCAAACATGCATGTATGCTCGAAAATCCTGTGATATGGGGAAAAAAATGTATCATTCTAAGTAGCCTAATTATTATTAGGTAATCTACCGGTTAAGGTAGGCTTTTGGATGGACAAAACTGCCAAATAAATATTTTTGAACTCCAAAACAAAACAAGTAGCCTAATATGTTTTCTTTATTTCATCCTACCTTAGTGGGTACGTAACCTTTGACGCATGCTTGCGATGCTCTATTTCACATTTATGCACCGAAATGCGTGAACCTGTATTTAACGAAATATCCATTTTTTTCAATTATTTTATGTATTTCGTTGGCAGTAAACAATTAGAAAAAACTACATTTTTGAAGTTGTATGGCTGGTGTTGAATCGCCCCCTGAATCATATCTCTGTTTTTCAGGGAACCATATTGATGTCGATGCAGATGAAAATAAAATGATTCAAGGAAATGGAGCGGGAACCAGGAGCCCAGGCGGTGAAAAGGTATTATTATTAGGTAATCTACCGGTTAAGGTAGGTTTTTGGATGGACACAACTATCAAATAAACATTTTGTGACTCCCCACCTAGCAAACTAATCTATATCAGGTCCCTCTTCAACTCGGTGTACTTCTTTCCTCCCTTCATCCCGTCCAATATCCCTATCCTGTTCCTACCCTTACCTCGCTTGCCCAACATTCTCCCCTCTATTACCTTCTTCAACATTCCACTACCGCTCAATACGCCTTTCATCCATTTTTCCTGCCTCCATAGGATTTCTCTAAACAAACCCCTCTCCTCCCCCACCATTTCTAGTACTTCCTCATTTGTTTTCCTTTCGGTCCATTTCACCTTCTCCATTCTTCTCCACACCCACATTTCAAAAGCCTCCAATCTACGTCTATCCTCCTGCTTCAGCGACCATGTTTCCGCGCCGTACATAGCTACGCTCCATATCAGAGTTTTTACGAGTCTTGTCTTAACATCCCTACTCAACGTCCCCGTCATCAACTCCCTCCTCCTTGAGAAAGCCTCCTTGCCTAGCGCAATTCTTCTCCTTACGTCCCTACCACTTTGACCGTGTTGGTCCAAAACACTTCCGAGATATGTAAACTGTTCTACCTGCTCTATTTTTTCCCCGCCTATTTTAATATTTAGCTTAGCCTTTTTCTTTCTGGAAAATCGCATAACCTTTGTTTTATTAATATTTATTCTCATCCCATATTTATCGCACTGAACCTCCAATTCACTCAACAATGCTTGCAACCCCTTGGCTGACTGAGATGAATGCTTGATCATCAGCAAACCTAACCGATTTTACGAATTCCCCCCCGACTTTCATTCCTACTTCCAGTTCTTCCCATGCCTCTTTAATCATTTCCTCTACATATACGTTGAACAGTACCGGTGACAATGGGCAACCCTGCCTTACACCTCTTCCTAACACTGCCCATCCGGACTCTCCGTTCCCCACTCGCACCTGAGCAGTCTGAGACATGTACAGGTTGCGGATCAGTCTCCTGTCCCTCCAATCCATTCCTATTTCCTGCAATACACGCATTAATTTTTCCCAATTCACTCTATCAAACGCTTTTTCGAAATCTACAAAACAGGCAAAAACGTCCTGATTGTATTCTATATTCCTCTCGACTAGTGATCTCATTACTGCAATTGCATCACGCGTACCTCTTCCTTTCCTGAACCCAAACTGATCATCCCCTAAGTAATCATTTCCCTTACTCTCTATCCTTTTGTTGATGATCCTGAGAATAACTTTAGCTGCGTGGGATATCAAACTTATTGTTCTGTAATCCTCACATGACGAAGCCTTTGCCTTTTTTGGAATAGGAACTAACACCGATCTCACAAAATCTTCCGGCCAGATTCCTTCATCATAGATACTACGAATCAGTCCATATATGGCCTTCTTCCCACCTTTCCCTAACCATTTCAACATTTCTACAGGAATATTGTCCACCCCCACAGCCTTATTTGCTTTCATCTCCTTTAATGCCCTTTCTATTTCATCGTCGAGTATGCCTGGACCTAAGCTATCTTCTTCTACGTCATGTTCCTTTTCTATGTCTAACCTTGTCGGCCTAAGTTCTTTACCATACAGTGTTTCTATATATTCCTTCCATCTCTCTTGGATTTTTCCTGGTTCAACTATTATCTTACCCCATATATCTTTAACTGTTAGCACAGATCTTGCCTTCTTACTTCCCGATAATAACTTAACCTTGCTGTATAGAGCACCAATTTCACCCTTCTTCTGTAAACTTTCCATATCCTCGCATTGCGTTTTCCACCATTCTTCTTTTGCTTTATTTGTGGCCCTTCTCAATTTATTGTTTAACTCTTTGTACTTCATTTTGCCTAACTCTGTGTTTACATTTTTCCATCTTCTTCTCTCATCCATCTTTGCAATCATCTCATCCGTTACCCATGGTTTCCTTATCCTTTTCCCGTTAACGGTTCCTATAGTGTCTTTAGCGGCTTCCAATATCCCTTTCTTGATACATTCCCATTTTTCTTCGATAGTACTCAGTTCTTTACCGTCATCCATCATTTTCTCTACAGCCTGCTGATACTCCTTCCTTGTCAATCCATTTAATGCTTCTACATTCCATTTCCTAACCCGCCGCCCCTGCCTTATCTTTTTGAAACGGACGTTACATTTCATAACAACTAAATTGTGGTCAGAGTCCGCATCCGCTCCTGGGAAACTGTGCGAATTTATCGCACTGTTCCTAAACCTGTGCCTAACCATAATATAATTTAACTGATACCTTTCTGAGTCACCTGGCATTTTCCATGTATACCTACGCCTTTTGTGGTGTCTAAACCATGTGTTAGTGATGACTAACCCCTGTCTCCTGCAGAATTCAATTGCTTTCTCCCCGCGTTCATTCCTCGTGCCTAACCCATAGTCCCCCACCTCACCACCATCTCTTCCTTCGCCTACCGTCGCATTCCAATCCCCCATCACTATCAAATGTTTCCCTGCAGGAACACTCGCGATTATATCCTTTATAGGGATTTAAAACACTTCCTTAGCATTCTACCCTATGGATTCGTACGGGTCACACCGTGCCGTACACACTACCTATTTCATCCTCCCCTATGACTGCTTGTCATTATGTACAACTGGGTTTTCAAAATATTTACCGGGTCTTTTCATTTTTTTACCAATTTTATACAGCTATTCAACTCTTTCACGTGCATTCCCCGTAAACCCTCATCCCCATTCATTACTCAGGTCAAAATTAGATAACTCTCCTTTCACTATAAATTACTATGCAACAATCACTCTAATAATCTCCGGAACAAGGAATATTAATGATTGAAAAATAACGCAGCCGGAGCATACATTATTCGGTACACTTCCATAAAAAATCACCTGTTAAAACAAAAAACAGAAATATTCCATTTTAGTTGCAAGAATGTTTTAGCTTTTAGTCAAGAATTATTCATAACTAGTTAAATTACTTTTCCCTGCTAGTAATTTGATCTATTTTGAAATATTTTAATGTGTTTTCAACAGTTGAAACTTTGGCCTGTCATTTAATCCCCAGAACACTATTTCTTATCCATTAGTGGTAGTTATTAGAAGAGGTTACAGAGAAATAAGGTAATTTACCACACCATTCGGTACAGGTGGTAATTATGATTAGTTAGTGTTTTCAGAAAATGGACAAAGGGCTAGGAGAAGTAAGCTCCTCCCATTAAAAGTCACCATGGGGCCCAAAATTAAACGTAGCTATCATCTGACAGTTCACCAGTGAAAAATCCTGAATCCGTCTCTTAATTCAAACCCAATCCGTACAATGCGAAATAATCTAGACAGTGAACCAAACCAATCCCATTTTTTCCTCCAGGTATTACGATTTCAACCTGATTGTCATTCAATTTCAATCATTTGGCCATTTTCTTTGAGGAGAAATTTCAATGTAAGCATTTCCTAGTTTTATCGCCATCTTCTAGCGTTTTCAATTCATGACCTATTTGGATTGTAACGAATAGACAGATATAAAATTGGTTTGAATTAACTCACAATAACCTAAAGATAAAAATTAACTCAAAAGAAAAGTATTCGTTCCTAGATTATTCAATCATCATCAGTAGCCAATGGGTTCATTCCAAGTAAATTTATGAAAGATAACACGAAACCTAGATTACACGATGCGGATGTTAAATAATCATTACGGCGTCAGAGGCTATGTCATGTCAAGATGAAAAATATAAGGAATGACATATCTAGTGAAAAAATCAATGACATCACATATTATTATAAGATATCTAGGACGAATGTCCAGAAGTAATTTCGAGAAGTGTTAAGCAAATTGAAAAGAAAATGACACAAATAAACTACTCACAAAGCCAGAAGCGTATGGCAAAGATAAAAACATCCTGGGTTGAATTAAAGACTCTGAATGGTCGGGTACAAAGAGTGGTCATAGATTGAGTAGTAAAAGGCACTTAAGATGTTCCCAAAGGATGTATTATCGGACCTCTTTTATTCCTTCTTTACGTTAACGACATTGTCCCCGTAGTCACTGGTAAGATTCGTTTATTTGCCAATGATTTACCATGATATCCGTGATCCAGAGGACACAACAGCTTTGTCAGATGACCTTAATGCTATACAATGCTGGTGGGACACTTGGCAATTCGAATTAAGCTTTTTTAAGTGCGCAGTCATGAATTTTTGGAAAAGAGCAATTCCCACCCAAACGCCTACTGCATTAGGAACACGGAAATGGAATGTGTAGACTCAATGAAATACCTAGGCGTTACCCTCCCACACGATATCTCCTGGGTGAAATACATACGGGAAATATGTGGACAAGCTAACGAAAAAATTAGGATTAATTAGAAGAGTACTGGGTAATTGTGATGAAAAAGTCAAAGATAAATGTTATCTGTCGTTGGTTAGGCCTCATTTAGAATATGCTACAAGTATATGGGATCCTCACGAAGTTGGATAACTGCCGAATTGGGTCGCGTGCAGCGTAGAGGAGATAGATGTGTAAAACTTTGTTACGATAAACTTAGTAGCGTATCCAAAATAATAGATCAGCTAGGTGGCAATCACTCACGAAGCGAAGGTTGAATTATAGATTAACTTTTTTGCATAAATTGGAAGGATGCCTCTTTAGCAATGATGTTGAAAATGTATTATTACCCCCATGATGCTAAGTTAGGCGAAATCATGTCAATAAAATTAGCGATATTAAATGTAAAAAATATATTTAAGAGGTCCCTTTTTTCCACAAATGATAAGGGATCATAGTATCATTTTCTGATAGCGATAGGAATAAAAATATTTTGGTCAAAATTAGTCTAGTGTGCATTCACCCCCTACCACACACTCTATCGCTGGCTACCATACACACTAGCAGAGTACCAGAAGATACTAAAATATACTCAAATATACTCAAATACTAAGTACTTTTCGTCTGCCACACACCCAAGCGGTAGCTTTCAGGGTACTAAAAGAACGCTTCACCAGCTTCTTGAATCCCTCAGCATAGAGGTTCGTCGCCTAGGAATTGAACCAGTTGACAACGGTGGTTTTGAGTTCTTCGCCGTCTTCAAGTTTTTGTCCACCAAGCCACTCTTTTAAGTGCAAGAAGAGGAAATAGCCGCTGGGTGCGAGGTTGGGACTATAGACATAGGTGGACATCAAAAGGTTCCCAACCTATTTCTTGAATCTCTTCGTTAGTTCGGACAGTGGTGGGTGGATGCATCATGGTGTGGAGGACTCTTCCAGACGAGTTTCCAACGCTGTCAATTTTGAATTGCACACCTCAGTTTGGTGAGCGTTTCGCTGTACACGTCAACAGTAATTGTCATCCCACGTTCCATGAAATGAACCAGGAGAAAAAGGCAGCCATCATCTTCCGACTCACGTAAGAAGATTCATTGATTGAGGGATCAGAATGGCATTATCCGACCGCGGAAGGGTCATATTCGGGTCAAAGTTAGTCTGGTGAGTATTCCGCCCTTGCCGAAATTTTCCATAACCTTGCACGAAATGGATGTGAGGGAAATAGATCTGCTATTGCTCGGTTCCTCCTTGTCTCCAAATATTGGTGTTACGTTACCCGTTTTACAATCTCTGGGAACCTTGTGATCTACCAGCGATTTGTTAAATATTATTTATAGATAAGGCGCATTTTACGAAGCTAGATACTAAAATAAATTAGCCGGTATTTCATCGAGTCCGGAGGATTTATCAGGCTTAATATTTTTCTGCAAACGTTGTATTCCATTAAATGAGATTTCAATTTTGTGCATCTGCACGATTTGGTAGGCTATCGGAGGCATCCCGTGAGACATTGGTGAAGACACTTGGCTGAAGGAATTTAATAAGTTAGCCATTTCTAGACTTCCTGGTTACTCTTTCGCCTATATCATTTTTGAGTGAATTAAATGTTGACTGAGCTTCTCTGACTCATGACCAAAATGCTTTTGGATTTTCTTTCATATTTTCCGCTAACCTTTTCTTTTTGAATTCGCTTAACGCTCTCCGAAATTCATTCTTGGCATTCGCCCTAGATATCTTGTAATCATATATTCTTCTTGTAATCATATCTTATTCTTTTTTTCGCCAGAGATATCATCCCTAATATTTTTCATCTTGGCTTAACATCTTAGCCTTTGACGTCTCAATGTCTTTCTAACATCCGTTATGTACTATCTAGTTTCCGTGTTATCTTTTATCAATTTACTGGGAATGAAATTGTTGATTGCTGAGCGCGTGATCTCAAGGAAGTGATTCCGCGTGTCCTCAGTATTTCGGTGATTACTATATCTTTCTTAAAATTTGCAAATTGATTATTTAGCGCGCACTTTAGGCTATTGCAGTTCACTTCTTTAACCAAGTAAATTTTCCTCTTAGACTTCTTATTTCGGACTCCATGTAGCGAAAACTTAGCGTTTACTGACCTCTGGTCACGAATTCCTTTTATAGTTTTCATAAAATTGTAATCTCAGCGCAAGTACTTGACTTCATTGCTTTCATATAATAGCTATAATTTAAATTTTCTGAAACTTTAATTTTTCATCTTAATTGAATTTCAAGAAATATTTTTACTTGTAGGTATTTACTAATAACTTACTATCAGAAAAATATTGGATGAAACATATGGAATAGTGAAAGTTCCCAGTCATGATCAAACCAGTCGCAATTTTACCGCAGCCCACTTGTTCTTTTTTCTGATGAAAAAATGCCTCTAGTGTTTTTTTCTTTCTCGCGGAGAGAGCGTGGTTAACTACTCACCTTAGTATAGGCACTGTAATTGTAGTTTATCGAAAGGGTAACATAAAATTGGTTTATTCCGTTTTCATATCAGGAAGAGACCACAATGGGAAATGGAAAGAAAAACGGAAGACTCAAGGAGATGAAAACACTAATTGTAACAGACTGGATTAACGTACCTAGATAAATTTAATAAATACAATATTGCAATGTGTAATAATAACTAGAAAATTCTCATATGGGAATCGACCAGTCTATGAAAATGGTATCCGCAGAAAGGTATTCACTACAAAGTTGGGTTTGTTGAAAAGAATTAGACAGTATAAATTGCATGGGCTTTTATTCAGATAATACATTTATATTCTGCATGCATATCAGTGCAAAACAATGTGCTTTTAAATCATTCTAAGACGAGGGAAATCTAAACATTTAGTGACCCATGGGCCAAGCATATTTTCCAATTTAATTTAACCATCGGATATTCCTTATCTGAGATATTTTGTTCGGTTCGTAGGTCAGAACGGAGGGTGGATCCCCTTTGATCTTTGATGAAGGGTAAGGCGACTGCAGGACAGCTGGTCACCGCCTTGCCCTTGACCGAAGGGGAATCCAGGCCCTCTTCCCAAGGGGCCGCTTCTCCAGGCTCGGTGGTGTCTACTTGGAGTCCTGAGCGGCGGGCATCCACGAAGAGCAGGCCTCGAGGGCAACTTCGCAGAGAGCAGATAATGCCATGACTCGGGATTCGGTGTCTGCCAGGAAAAAGAAACGTTCGGTGTAAGTTGCAATAACATCTGAAATTTATTTTTCACTCGTTGGTTAAAACACGAGTACTATGGGAACGAGTGAATTTAAATTGGGAACCCGATCACCTAAACCAGCATTGCAGATTATCGAGGTACGGAATTCAGCTAGGGGTACGATTAAGTAGATGACCAAAACTTTAAATATCCACTTTGCCAGAATTGCAAATTACGTTTGTGATGCATTCAACGAATATGTATCACAAGAAGACGAAAGTATTTAAATTGAAAATAAAATATTGCTAGTCATTCTTGCTGGAGGCAATAATTTATCAGCCTACAAATTTGAACTCCGCGGAACAATCGCATGGTTAATTGTTTGAGAAGGATGTTCAATGTCTTCTGTTAACGGTTCATGCTCGCTAAATTTACATGGATCAATAACAGTATGATGGATGTATTGAGGCTTTAGAAGAATTGGATATGTCGTGTTCCTCGTGATAACAGCACGCACCTGTGAGCGTCACACGCCTTGAGGCAGCGTTGGGATGAACTTACCAGCAGAAGCTGTGCCCGCACGCTTCCCGAAGATGCTCCCGTTGAAGGGCGGCTTTCTGTAGGAGGAGGCGCTGACGCTGACCGAGAGGAGAGCCAAGGCGACGAGGACGACTCCGAAGTAGAAGGCGACTTTGCTGTTCATCGTGGTGGGGTTCTGGAGGAGAAGGAACTATGGAAGGAGGGAGGAAAATGATGGAATGATAGAGTGTAGTAGAATCATTGGATCAATTCACAATGCCAGTCTTTCTGAGCCAGACATTCCTCTCTCAATATTTCGAACGGTAGTACTGCCATCGTCCACAGAACTAAATGTTATCGTTACGATGACAGAGTTAGCTTTCGACACGTCGGCAGTGAAATAATTGACCGGTGAGAGAAAAAATACTCTTCTTTGTTTGAAAAGACAACGTGTACAACATTCGTCGGAATAATTTGAAATCTTTCATTAAAATAGAGCGTTGCTGGAGCTGAGAACTCCTGAACTAGTTACCACCGGACGACCAATGTACCAAGTCTCGAACATGGATCACTAGCTTCGTTCCCCCTTAATCTTACGCATTCAAGCAACGTGTACTTGGGTATATATAAATGCATTGGCATGCAAGAAATTTGATTTCAACGTTGCTTCTATAATATTTCTCTCGCTTAATTTAAAGTTTTTGTTATAAGAGAGTTAACCAGCTGTGGAAGATAGCATAGGCAAAAACAACTCTAACTTGCTCCTTGTCCACAGTCAATATGTTATATTTGTTAAACGAGACTAGAGCCAAACTTGAAGCGAGCTTTTCATTCAAAATGAATTTAAGCTTCGGTGTAATAAGGGAGAGAAAAGTTGAGACTCACCAGATTGTGTGGTGCTGCGATGTTTCGGCGGAAGATGCTGGTGGTGAAATATGCCTGTATTGTCCGAAGCCAGGGTTTATATAGTCGGTCCAGGGTTGTCCCTTAGGGTTTAGGCGAGATTGCATGCGTTGGTATAGGGGGGGAGCCGAAGGGACTTGGGGAATTGTGCCGATATTGAGAGAGGCGTGGATTGTGATCGTTTCGTCATGCGATCGCTGACCAATATTCCTCTTCTTCTGGCGCCAGAAAGACTATTCTAATGCAATAAGACTTTGATCATGGCTTAGCGTATGATGTGTGCAAATAAACTGGGAATCTTTTCGTCGGAAATTAAGTCATTTTCATGTATCATTGCAATCATTTATAATTACTTGGATAAAGATAAATTAAATGCTTTTTTCGATGTGGGAAAAATATCGTATCTTTGACAGTATTCGTGTAAAGGGCATATCTTAGGAGTTATTTCTGCCAATAAAATCATCTGCATGACATTAATTTTATGATATAAAAAGAATTAGATAAAGTCCAGAGAAAATCCGCCAGATTCGTGAAAAATATATATGACAAGGACACAAGTGTTACACGTCTCTTACGGGATTTAGGCTGGGAGCCCCTTGAAATACGAAGAGAACAAACGAGATTTAGACTTTTAGAAAGATTCAGAACCAGCGAGTTTAACGATGAAACAAAAGGAATTATAATGGCCCCACACTACTTAGATAGATAAGACCACGAAGATAAAATAAGGGAGATAGATTCCAATACAGATAGATTCAAATACTCATTCTTCCCCAGAACAATCAGAAATCATAATAGTAAGAATTCGAAGTCCATTTAGAAATATTAAAAACATTTAAGTTACAAGTCGGAACAAAATTAAAAATTTAAAGATTGTGCATGTGTATGTTTGTTGGTAGTTTGTGGGTTTACATGTGTGTGAAAGGGCTCTTGCATGAATGTTTACCATGTTTGGTTTTATGGCTATAAATTTGTGGCTTCTGCATGCGGTTTTTATTTCTAAATTACCGGTGGTGCCCTAACACCCCCCGCCACACGCCCTTGCGGCAGCTTGCAGGGTATTGAGTAGATGTATTTACTCGATGGTATTATTAAGTAGTAGTTTGTTTATGTGAGCATAAAAATAGTTTATTTCTATAAGTATTTTGAATTTAAGTGAAAAGCCAAATATTGTTCAACCAACGATACGGTCTGCGTTAAATTTTCATCGTAAAAAGGTATTTTTATCCAAGTACAACTCTCTTGCTATTCCAATTTATGTATTGACGAAATCATTACGAGAATGGGTGCACTGAGTGTGTTTTTCAAGAAGTAAATACTAAATTGGTGAATTGATATCCATAATTCTCAAAGAGCAGAGCAAACCAAAACAACACTGTTTAAAAACTGGAATGTAAAAAACATTATCATGGCTGAACATGTAACCATCATGATTTCGCTTTCTGATTCTTGACTCAACATTTCTGAAGGTTTTTAAATTTTTTTTTTGGAAAAATTAATGCTGAACTACTTATTGAAATTTTTGTTAAATCAATTACGTAAGTATGTTTTATGTGCAATTATTTCATGCAGAAATTTACTCATAATGTGTGTAAGTGCTGATTTTGTTAATTAATTGCAAAAAATCGCATTAATGAATATCGAAATTATTTGAACCGAGGGGCCAATTTTCTCTTAACGATGAGGAATCAAAAATCTAAATAATTCAAACACCAAAACCATCATACGTAACGCGAGAGTGCATTTACCTTTTTTCCTCAAAAATATAAGTCATATTTTAAATAGTATACACGTGTTTTTTAACCCGGTAAGAGATCGCACTACGTAGATATTGAATTGTTGAAGAATAATAGCGGTAAAGCTAATGTCGGAACTGTATTTATTAAAGACGCAATAGATAGACCTGAATCTTGATAGAGGTGGTTATGCGAGCTTCTCAGAGGTCTGGGATTATTCGTCAGCGTGGTATTCTTGTGAGAAGAGCATTATGTTACTCCCTAGCGTCCCATCTTCAAGTATCGGTGATTCCTCTGAAACAGCAACTTTTCAGTGCTTAGAAGCACCTCTTCAGAGATTAACGTTGAACTTCTTAGCATAAATAAATCTTTTAAATTGCTGGTAACTCCTATTCAGTTACTTTTTTAATTTTAAAGTATCGTTGCAAATGATGACCAAGAATTGTCATTTGTCTAATAGAGCGCCAACAAAATGTCTGCCGTTCAAACATGCACCAAAATCTGTTTATGAGGACAAAAATAACCTGTGCACATTGCCATTTTTATTTTTCAGTAATCTTTACGCTAATACGTTGTTAATTATCCAAATATTAAGTTGAATGCCATCGCTTAGAGCGAATTGGGTGGGAACAACACCATCCCATGAGTGCGAAACATGGATAATTACAAAAAATTACGTGCAATGGATTACATCCTGTGAATATAGTAGCAATTCCTTAAAAATCGCTTGAAAATTCAAACTGGGATAACCTCACCGTGTAAGTTAATTTTAGGAAGAAAATTCTTGAGCTAATCTAAGTTGTTGTTACAATTACTAAACTATTAAATTCATTATTTTACTCTTTGAGGGAGTCCTGAAGACCTATGTTCCATTGATCTCAAAGGTAACCACAGCAAAATAAAATCTATCAGAAGGTACAATTGAACTGCGAGGCACATGTGAGTTACATCTCTTTGATCGTTTCGATAAAGATAATGCTAAAAATAAGTAGAGAGTACATGCACATACATTATCTCAGAAGAAATATGAATTAACATCTACGTATAATTAGTACAAACTCCTACTAAATAGGATTGAATGTGCGATAATTTTCAAAATTGATGAAAACACGACACTAAATATAACAATAATAATAATTTAAATGTACAAGGAACGTAGTTACGGTCGTGAATCAATGTAAACAAAAAATACCGGGACCGTAAACTTGACGTTTACGGTCCCGGTATTTTTTGTTTACATAATAATAGTTGTTTTTATTAATAACTTACGATTTGAATGTATAATAGACTGCCACAACCGGTTGAATCCTTCAGGTATTATGACCTATCAATGTTTGGAGAAAGTAAAAGAATAGCCTCACCTTATACGTATTTCCAATCTCCTTTGCTGTGTTGCTTTTCTTTGGAATTTTGCAAAGAACTTAAAACTACTTCCTTTCGGTGTTCCGTTCGAATCAGATTAAAGTACTGCCCTAGACGCTTTAAAGGAAACGGATGCATCATAATAAAAGATATGAGTATTGATCGCTGGACAGTAAAATGCACTTAAAAACGTGAGAAATTAAGAAGACCTTAAACCTTATAGCCTATCTCACTTGAAAGTATAAGTTTGCAGCAGACTGGATATTTTGTGACGATAATTACAACATCGACGGAAGATACCACTGACATTTTTCCATTTCTCTTATTTTTCCTTAATATGCAGTTGTGTTAGACGTAAAAGAAGATTTTCAACTAAGTGATAAATGTGTTCTATGAAGGGATATGTAAGCTGTGAAGATTCTCCTTACACCAATGGTCGCAGCACGAAACCGTGATTAAAGGGGTGGCCAGGATGCAGACCTGAGGGCAACAGGTTTTTAGAACAATTTGACTGGAACACAGCACCTTCGGCAAATACGCGTCAACTGGTCTGCAATAGTGCAAACTTGTTTTATTTTTGATTAGGCTTGAACTCCTTTGGAGAGAGAGGAAAGGACCACGCATTCTAAGACGAATACAATATAAATTAAATACATTTTGTTACGTTTCCTTCCTCTTAGTTGTTGCCAAGCATGAAAATGGTTTAAACCGCATTCTAAAACAATCGTGCAGTTGTGGGTACCAACGTATATGAGTATTTTTCCCGGTAGTCCAGTACATGAGTTATTCATTTTCGTTTTAATTGATTTCTCCAATATCAAATTGCACTGTCAATTAGCCTTTTATACTTTTATTAATTACTTCTACATATTTTTTACTTGAATTTATTTTTACTTGAATGTTCATAGAACGGGTTTGTTCATAAATGTTTCCTGCTTTCCATCTTTTTGCTGCAAACTGAATTAAAATCAATAAATAAATACGTACTCGTGTATATATCTTTTGTATGATAGGTAATCTACCGGCTAAGGTAGGTTTTACATGGTCATAACTGCCAAATAAATATCTTGTCTATCATAACGAAACACACCCCAACATCCTACATTCTACAACAAGCCCCTCTTAATCTCCGTATACTTCCTTTCTCCCACCTTTCCGTCCACTATCCCCTTTATTTTTCTATTTCTGCTCCTTCCTCGTTTTCCTAAAATTGTCCCCTCTATCACAGTCTTCAACATTGCACTACCTTCCAATATGCTTTTAATATATTTTTCCTGCCTCCTTATGATTTCTCCCAGCAATTCCCTCTCCTTGCTCACCATCCCGAGTACTTCCTCAATTGTTTTCCTTTCAGTCCATTTCACCTTCTCCATCCTTCTCCACACTCATATTTTAAAATCCTCCAAACTATTCCTATCATCTTGATTAGATGACCACGTTTCCACACCGTACGAAACCACGTTCCATACTAAAGTTTTCACTAGCCTTTTCTTAACATCCTTACTCAACGTCCCTGCCATCAATTTCCTGTTTCTTGCAAAAACTTATTTTCCTAACATAATTCTTCTCCTTACGTCCCTAATACTTTGACTATTTTGGTCCAGAAAACCTTCCTAGTAAGGTAAACTGTTCTACCTGCTCAAGTTTATCAGATCCTATTTTATAGTTTGCTTAGCTTTTCTCTTTCACGAAAACTGCAGTGGTTGGGGAGGATGCACGGGTTATCTCTCGCGTTGGGATGGGTCTGTGGCCCGGAGTGTGGTGTCCCAGAGGTCCATGTGTCATGGTGAATTGTTCTCAGGCAGTATGCAATCGACAGTCCCTGCTCCTTAAGTGATTTCGTTCTCCGACTTAGGGGACATAGAGCACACCGAGGTCCTCTGTGTGTATTCAACTATCTATTTGAGGACAAGGATAATTTTTTGCCTAGAATGCATTTTTCATGTTCAGCAACAACCCGTTGCAACGGCGCATTTTTCTGCAAGGCTGCGTCCTCTGATATCCAAGTACACGAACCGCTTGTGGTGCCAATGTCTTAACGGTTGCTTACACCGACCGCAATAGTGATCCAAAGGGCTTCACCACACACTTCCATTGAACGAAAAATCCCTGAGTATCAAAACTCACTGATTCATGCATTTTGTCTTCTTATTTTTGTTCTTGAATGCACGATATGATGATCGAATTCAGCCCCATTTTCTAGAATAAATGCTCTGCCTGCATTTCACAGCCACCCGAAAAATTGGGAGGTTAGGATAGACTTTCGCAACGGAGAATTAAACCTTCATTAAATTGGACGATTCACTCAGGTGTGCCTCGTGGACAGTGTCGCTGGGAGAAGGAAGGAATAGGTACGCAAGTGCATGCATACTAGATGCCCACATGCATTCGAAAACTTCACGTTCTCTTTCTGTTTGTACAAGGAAAGCATTACATGCTAAACATTGAACAGTTCATCAGTTTTTCTATTTTTTTGTTCTTCTTCTGCATAGGTTTTCCTTGGAGTCTTGAGATAACAACTTAAAGTAATTTGGAAGAATATTTTGGAGTAATGGTTACGAAGATGACTGCATGAGATATTGGTGAGCAGCTCTATTATATTTAACCTTTCGATCATAATTAGCCATCATGTAATTCGGTGTTGCGAGCTTAGACGGGAAAATACAGAGGGCTTTTTCAAGAGTTTGCAAATTCAAGGGTATTTCATCGCCCGGTTGAAGATACAATTGTTGCGAAAGCCAATTAGAGACTGACTTATAATTAAATTCTATCACGAGGCACGTCAATTTCTCGCTTCACTCCATCACGCCATTTTCCATTTAAATTGGTTTGTACTTGTTTCCAAGTGCATTAGGCAATTGATTTGGATGTTGGTTTTTAAAAGCCGCATACATGTAGGATAGCTATGTCATTGGATGGCGAGCGGGTGTGCTGGCGGGTGGGTTGGAATCAACTCTGTGAATCATACTGACCGCTTCTAGTATTCGATTTGACCGAGGGCGTAGGAAAATATAGAGAAGGAAAAGGCATATCCAGCTTTTCGAGAAGATCCCTTTGTCTATACTATTCCAATGGTTTTAATAACCTTTAATCATTTGACCTTAATTGTTGATAACATTTCACTTGAATACAACCGCCTAACAAAAACTTACAATTTTTAATGTCCTTAGGCAAAGTTGGGATGGAAGAAGTTCGACCGACATCAAGCGAATAATAGCCCAAGCTAAGAACGCATTCATGAAGAAGAGGCAATTAATATGTTCAAAGAGCCTAAGGCTGGAAACAAGGAAACAATTAGTCAAGACTTTCGTGTGGAGCATGGCACTCTATGCTTCCGAGACTTGGAACATTGGAAAAGTGGACCAGCGAAGAATAGAAGCCTTTGAAACATGGTGCTGGAGGAGAATAATGAAGATTAAATGGTCGGACAAAGTAAGGAACGAGGAAGTATATAGAAGAGCAGGAGAGGATAAAACCATATGGAGAACTCTACGGCAAAGAAGAAATAGATGGATTGGACACATATTGAGGCACAATGGATTGATTAGGAATATAATTGAAGGAAAAATAGAAGGGAAGATTCCACGAGGAAGACCAAGAGGCATGTGCGTAGGACGAATTAAGAAAGACGTAAAACAGAAAAGGTATCAGGGATTGAGGGAATTGACATTACATAGAGGCGAATGGAGGGCTGCAATAAACCAATCCTAGGATTGAAAATAGTGATGATGATAGGCAAAGTCTTCCAGAGTCAACCAACTGTTACATGAAAAGATTTGCGGTAAGTTACTGTGTCGTGACGAGGTATTAAGTAGATATTATTTGTATGGGAGAGACTACTCTCTGGGAGGAAAGCATAAGATCATACTAGATTTTATTTCCCCTGGTGTTAGCACTGTGCATACTCTTAATGAGGACCAGTTTACCGGATAACTACTTAGGAAGATAATTATTTTTTTATGAAAGAGAAGTGAAAGTGTGTGCAGATTCCGCCTATCCTCAAGTTTCGGCCATTTAAGTTTACAATAAATTTCAGAGACATGATCTCGCTTCTTGAGACCGTAGATAAATCGTACACGGGCCTTTTGAGTTATTTGTAGTTTTAAAGTTACTTCGTGAGACAAATATTGATAAACTGTATCGCAGTAGTTGAGGTGAGGTAGTATAAGAGCATTTATAAGCTGCTTGCGCAAAGAGAAAATGCTTTTAGGTTTCTTTAGAGAGTAAAGAGAGCAGTTTATGCAAGAGAGAGCAAGAGAGAACAAAGAGAGCAAGTTTATGGTTTTGCAGATTTTATTTACGTGTTTAGTCCACGTCAGAATTTTGTTAAAAATAATCCCAAGGTTAGATGCCGTTTTATGAAGGGGTTAAAACAGATTCCAGAATTTGAAGTGACGGGGGTTCGGTAAAGTTTATTTGCGAGAGAAGCCTAGCATTCTCAATGATGAGTGACTTGTTAGAATTAATTCGGAGGAAATTCTTGATGCTCCATGTGAAGAGTGAGTCTAGATCAGAGTTTATATTTGCAATAACATTGGTGAGGTTGATGGTGTACCATATTTGAGCATCGTCAGCGCATGGGTGATACTTACAGCGAGTGAGGTTTGAGGGTAGGTCGTTTTTATATAGGGAGAAAAGTAGGGGTCCTAGCGTGGATCATTGAGGTACGCCGCGAGACGTCTCCATCCACTAAGAGGCAGAGGAATTGGAGCTAAAATTTTGCTAACGTTCGCTAAGGTAAGAATTGAGCCAAGATAGGGCAGAAGATGAGAAATTCATAAGATGGAGTTTCGTTAATGATACGCACGTCTTTGGCGACCGAGTAGAAAACTTTACTGAAGTCAAGTAGGCCTATGACAGTAATTAGTCTTTTTTCGATTGCGTATCTGATGTCGTCTGCGACTTTGATTAGTCCTATGGGAGTGCTGTGTGATTTACGAAAGCCGGATTGCGTATATTGTTACTCTTTATGAAATGGAATATCTGCTAGAAAATAAACTTTTCAAATGCTTTGGAGATAGTATGCAGGAAACTAATCGGTCTGTATTCAGTCACATCAATAGAAGGATTTTTTTTGGGTATTGGACGGACTAACGCAAGTTTCCATTGTGAAGGAAATTTGTTTTGCAAGAAGGGCCAGTTAAAGATATGCGTGATAAATGGCAAGGTTTTGTGAACCATTTTAAGTATGAAAGAAACGAGTATTTCATCAGAACCTTGAGTTTTAGCTTTAACTTATCGTAAGGCCTTAAGCACGTCCGTTTGAGTAACTGGTGAGAAATTGAAGGGATTAGGTGAGGGGTGCGAGGTTAATTGAGAAATGTGTTTGCCATGTTTACTTCTGTTCTCTGGGTCATCGGGGGTTAGGAGCGGGTAATAAATTGTATTGTATCTTTAAGCTATTAAGATATAGTGACGATGGTGGATATACAGGTACAGTATGTCTTTAGATTTTCCGATGCAGAAAGATCTAAGTTTTCCCCAGAGTTCAGAGGATGTCAGTTTGGGGCTCCTTGGGAGCTCCCCAAGAGGTAGGAGATGTCATGTAAATAAAAGAGAGTAGGAGATAAATAAAGAGAGTAGGAGATGTCATGTAAATAAAATTAAAGATATTATTGTAGAACAGATAGATTTAAGATTCCTACTAATGATAAGAGATCAGAATAACGTTGTCCATCCGCGCTAGGGAGAATAGTCTGGTGTGCAATCAACGCCTGCCACACACGCTAACGGTGGCTTGCAAGGTTCTACAAAAATAAATATAATTAAATTTATGAACTCCAGGTCTGTGTAGGTGATCACTCTGTACCTATGGAGCAGGAATTATCTTTTCGGTGACTCTATGCATTGGGCAATTTGCAGAAAGGAACTCTTCGAAGTGATCATGGTATACGCTGGTCCTAGGCGTGAGTGTGTGAGATACGTGTATGCCTGATTGTCTCCGAGGGGATTGAAGGGGAATCGCCTCACGACGGAACGGATAACAAGCCGAATGAATGGATAATGCATATCCTTTTCACGAGCGCTTTTAGAATTGGGTGATCGAATCCAACTCACCCCTCGAGAATGAATACTTCTAACGCTCCTATTGCATTGTGCCCTCACCCGAGAGAAGGCAGTGTGGCGGGGCTGAGACATAGGCCTACATCGCCACCTCACGCCTGACGAGTGAAACACTCATTCAATCGGTTAATGTGCTTCCAGTTAGACGGTTAGAGCAGGAAGGGCTGGACTCGCATCGCTAAGCAATGGCAAAGTAGGTGCATATCAGGTGGTTTCAACAGTTTGAGAGCTGGAAATAGTAATTCTGAACGTCTTTGGAAAATATTTTAGCTATTAGTAGGAGAGCTCAATTCCTTCCTATTAGATCTAACGTTGTTCTTCCTTTTCACAGGTTTTACTCGAAAGAGGCGAATATAACTTCACCACTTACTGGAATGATACGTTCGGAGGAATTAATTCGGAGTTGACAGCGGTGAGTAAATAGTACTCTTTACTAATTGTACTACTTTATCATAAGTAACTATTCAAAATTTTATCCGTGAATCCGATTAGAGGCGGACTCGGTGTTATATGCGGTTATCTTTCCCAAGTACTCAACCTCACATTTTCACCACGTAGAGTCCTCATTCCCTCCCCCCCTTTCCTTTCCTCCCTCTCTCTCGTAAAAATTAAAGTGATGGTCACTTTTTCCCAGGTAAATCTTGTAATTGAGACTGTAGTAATGGATTCATCCCTCGAGAGGCAATTGAAATAAGAATACTTTGAAGCTGATCTATCAATCAGTAAGATGGTTGACAAAATGAATTTGTGCATTTTAAAATTCTAATTATTTTGTGTGAATGAAATAGGTAAAACTTAACGTTAACATGGTCTAATCAAATTTGAAGAACGCAGAAAGAATGATCCGGACTAACACGTTGTAGTTCACATCGTGATAATTAAGAAATAGATTTTTTTAAATCTATCGAATGGTAGAAAACAGACTTTCTCAAAGAACTAAAAAAAACGGTTATATGTTATATTTCGGAAGATGGTCGGGCATCTATCCCTGATTCCGCATCCAGTTTAACCCCTTTGAAGGTGCTACCGTAGTACACTCGGTGTTGAGGTAGTTTTACGTGGGATTTCGTCTTCAAGCAGTTTTCCCCAAAATGTCCACTTTCTTTTTGACGCATCTAATTTCCTTAATCAACGGTTTCTGCCATTGAATTACGCGATCGGCTCGGCTTACCCCCTTTTGTGTTGACAACGGCATAAATTAGAATAAAACTACCAAGATAGGGGAAGTGCGTTGTTCGAAGATAGCCACCGTGGTGCGAAGAATCAGACAGGAGAACACAATTTAAAAAAGGGTGAATATATGGAAGTAGTTTATGATTTACTCTTCCCCTTCGCCATGCAGTAAGGGCTAGCAGACGAAAGGCCGGATGGGGATAGGGCGATCCCGCATGTATTACCTCGCCGATCCTCGTCTCCTTGCGATAAGCGACGGGGCCTTTTTGGTTTCCTCTTGTCCTTCGCTTGCCTGCCTCCCATTTAATCCTCTCGCTGTAATAACTTTTCACACTGCGGTTTTGCCAAGAAGTGAAATTGAGGTCTAGTACGACTTCATAGAGGTTAAATTGAGACAGTGCCCCTCCGGCCTTAACCTAAGTCAACGTGAAGCCCACCGCAGTCGGGCATGAGCAAACCCCATTCAAACGGCGGCGGTGAACGATTTGTTCGAAATCCAAATCTTAAATGTGTTTAAAGTTTTGCAAACCGTTCGGCAGACTTGGTCGATTTAAATTGTTGTATTATTCAATAGCCGAATGGCAATGGGTGTAAGAGTTTATCACAAATTACCACACTCATTGAAAACAAGAGATCAATAACGCAATTTCAAATTAAAACTAAGATGATATTGAAGACCTTGGATCTACTGTTACATGAACTTCAGGACTTTATTATTGACCCTGAGGTAGGAAGGAGATGAACTAATCTTCATTGTATCCATTATCAATGGTTATTATTCACTTGGTGCGATAATTTATCTGTTATCTGTCAGTAGAGATGGGCAAATTTCATATTTTGGTCTTAAAGATGGCCTTGGCAAGACTCAAACCTATGTGTTATAGAGTATTTTCATACACGCCAGGTGCTCTGTCACATCATCCACCTGGTCCACAGTCAATCTCTACTCTGGGGCAGCTCCCTTGACCTGGGGGTCATAATCTCCCTTGTCCAGTATCCTACCAAGGACTATGGCAACACATCAGCTCCAGACCTAGGCATGCCCTCATCTTCCCTCTTCATTTACCTGAAGGAAGTGACTGATGGTGTCATGAAATTGCCTGGGACAGGAGAGAGGTGAGAATTCACTGAGTAGTTCCAAGTGATATAGTTACTCTATGTTGACGATCTTGTGGTGGTGGTATTTCACCTTGCTACTTACTTGAATCTGCCTTTCACGTTCTTGGATAGATTTCTTGCTGCGTCCTAAGATACAATTGTTTGTTGTAATTAAGCATGTGTACTTGCATGCTTGTGGAGTGAGGGGAGGTGGATGTGTGTTTGCATGCGTTTAGAATGATAGGATGTTTCTATGAATGTATGCACTACTGTGGGTTTGGGTTTGCATGTGTGTGTTAGTTTTCAATACGGTTTTTCTTTTTTATTTTTTTTGGGTGGTAACCTAAAACCCCCCGCCACACCCCCTTGCGGCAGCTTGCGGGATATTATGTAGATGTAGATGTAGAAGTGTAACTGGTCTCTTAGGGTATTTAGGCTGAGGGTCCCTTGAAATACGGAGTGAACAAGCAAGACTAACTTTTAATAAGATTCAGAGCCAGCGAGTTTAACGATGACACAAAAGGAATAATAATGGCCTCGCACTACTTGGGTAGATCATACCACTAAGTACAAAAAAGGACATATATTCCAATACAGATAGATTCAAATACTCATTTATTGCCAGAACAATCAGAAATCATAATAGTAAGAATCCGAAGTCCATTTAGAAATATTAAAAACACTTAAGTTCCAAGTCGGACAAAATGCAAATTACAAAGATTGTGCATGTGTGCGTTTTTGCCAGTTTGTGGGTTTGTACATGTGTGAAAGAGTTTGGGCTGAAGGGTTATTGCATTAATGTCTACCATGCTGGGTTTGTGGGCTATAAATTTGGAGCTTCTGCATGCGGTTTTTTTCTAAATTATGGGTGGTTCCCTAACCCCCCCCCGCCATTGCTGCGGCTTGCGGTATTGAGTAGATGTAGATGTATGTCTAAACATGTCGGCCTAAGTTCCTTATCCGACAGTGTTTCTATATATTCCCTCCATCTCTCTTCGATTTTTCCTGGTTCAGCTATTATCTTGTCCCACTTCTCTTTAATTGTTAGCAGAGATCTTCCCCTCTTACCTGGCCATAATGACTTAACCTTGCTGTAGAGCGCACCAATTTCATCCTTCCTCTGTGAACTTACCATATCCTCATAGTGTGTTTTCCATTGCCTTAGTGGCCCTTCTCAATTTATTGTTTAACTCCTTGTACTTCATTTTTCCTAACTCTGTGTTTAGATTCTTTTATTTTCATCTGTCATCCATTTCTTAACCATCTCATCCAGGACCCAACGTTTCCTTGTCCATTTCCAGTTAACGGTTCCTATAGTGTCTTTTGCGGCTTCCGATATCCCTTTTATGGTGCATTCCCATTTGTCTTCGATACTACTCAGCTTTTTACCTTCATCCATCATTTTCTCTACAGCCTGCTGATACTTCTTCCTCATTAATCCATTTAATGCTTCTAAATTCCATTTCCTAACCCGCCGCCCTTGCCTTATCTTTTTGAAACGGACGTTACATTTCTTAACACCTAAATTGTTGTCTGAGTCCGCATCCGCTCTGGGGAAACTGTGCGAATTTATCACACTATTCCTAAACCTGTGCCTAACCATAATATAATCTAACTGATACCTTTCTGAGTCACCTGGCATTTTCAATATATACCTACGCCTTTTGTGGTGTCAAAACCATGGGTTGGTGATGACTAACCCCTGTCTCCTGTAGAATTCAATTGCTTTCTCCCCGCGTTCATTCCACGTGCATAACCCATAGTCCTCCACTCCACCACCGTCTCTTCCTTCGCCCACCGTCGCATACCAATTCCCCATCGCTATCAAATATTTCCCTGCAGGAACACACGCGATTATATCCTCTAACTCATCGTACATCCTATCGACTTCTTCCTCCTTGTGGTTGCTCGGTGGCATGTATACCTGAACAATGACCAAGTTCGTAGGCTCTGCTTTAATCTCTACGAGTAAGATTTTATCTGTTGTTTCCTCTATGGTGACCACGCATCTTCCTACCCCTTTATTTAATATTACGGCATCCCCTCGTTGGCTCTCGTCCCCGCCGCTTTATATCACTATAATTGTCACTCCAGTAATCCCCGTTATCCTTCCATCTCACCTCGCAGAGACCTAAAACATCTATATTACCTCTTTCCATCTATCTCTTAAAATTTTCTAATTTGCCTGTCCTCAACATTGTCCTGGCATTACATGTTTCTATTCTAATTCTCACCATGTTCCATCTCACCTCGCATGGGAATAATAATTGAGGTGGTTTCCCGTTGCCTGCCTCAATAGTGTTTTTAACGTGACACCATCACTCAATGTCCAACCCACTGGGGTCAGACGCCTTTGCAGCCGCCTCACTGAGGAACAGGCGCTGCTTGGACTACCTTTCGTCTGGCTCCTGACCTTTGACCTTTTTGGCATGGGTTAACCTACCAGGAGCAATTTTTATTACTCCTACCAGCACAGTTCTATGTTTCATCGAGGCACACAAGCCCTTCCTCCAGTTCAAGGTTATAGTCCATGGAAGGGACTTTAAATACCGATGTTTATTTCATTGAAATTCAGGGACCAAGATGAACATTCATTCGTATAATATTTGCATTTACGAAAGATGCTACTATGTGAGTCTTTTCTTTTATTTTGGAAGAATCATGGAACCTAGGAAAAATATAACTCTTTATAGCAAAACAAAGTTTAATGGGGATACTTTGCTCTCATGAAAAGTGATTTGCAATAACCATGCCAAATAGAAAGAAGGGTAACATTGGTGCTTGATAGTCCATGGAAAGTAACAATGTAGAGATGTTTTGTTGTGGGTGTTTGTCTGAGGATCTTTTATTTCTTTACTTTGGTTGTTAGCTTTCTCTCAGCATAAGAGCGCGGTCGCTCAGAGTGGTGCGCTGAAGGACCCTCTACCTCGTGGTGGCAAACATTTACTCTCCGGCGTCCCCATCCTCGGTAAGCTGCCCGACGGCCACGAAGCCTTCTGAGATCTCCTCCCTGCGGGGTTGGCGGCACTTGGGGGAGTGCGGGGTTGTTCCGAACCACTCGCAGCCAACTCCCTTCTCGTTATTCAGACACGTCTCAGGTTCACGTAGCAGCATTTTCTTATTTACATGATTTCATGTTTAGGAGAGGTGTTGAACGTGGATGTGGCCAAAAACACCACGCTCCCCATTCTCGTCGTAGGACTTCGTCCCAGAGAGGCGAAAAGTTACCTTTCTAAAAAGTATTTGCTCCTTAATGTGTTCGAGTGATTCCGAAGTATTTGATTCGTCATTACTGAAGGGAGTGATAAGAAATATTGATTTGATTTGATTGATGAGATAAGATATTTTGGCATGGAAGCAATTTTCATGATTTTCAAAAGTTTTCGATGAACCTTTTATTGTACATAGTTGCAAAATAGAATAACAATGGACGGGTAAAAAAGAAAAAAAAGAGAAACGTTTACGCGAAGGAGGAAAATTCCATTTATGAGTGATACAAGCTGAAATAAAGCACACATTTTAGGCACATTTATTTCTTTTGCGTTAAAAAATAGTTGTAAGTTTTGCTATTTTTCCTGATGAACAACTTGCACTAGAGAGTTAAAACTTCTGTCACTTCTCAGAAAAATCTCTCTGTGGTCGAACACATTTTTCATCGATACCCACCGGCAACACGATTTCATAAACGCTGAGGATTCTTTCGTCAGGATCCTTTGGCCCACTAGCAAGCACAGTCCATGATAGAAGTCATATACTTACCCGCGAGAACCTTTTTCCCTAAAACGTAATATTTTTCACGAATTTCAAGGATTTTTGATGAAATTACCATGGCCTGTCCCTTTTTGGTCAGGTAATAGCATGATATCGGCATATATGCCCCGCAATGCACCAATAAGGTGTGTGGCAGGAGGTGCAACCACCCAAGTGGGCAGGGTAAGCGATAAGGGAAGTTATGGGAGAGGAAGAGAAAACGGCAAAATATTAAGAAAATATCTATTAAATAACCTTCAAGCTTGTACACATGCAGGGGGTTGACTTAATCCAAAACAAGGGTAAATTAATTCTTTGTTTTTCGAAGAGAAAGGGAACAAAAATGAACCATTTATAGGACAGACCTCCACTAAAACATGGCAGATAATGTTTAAGTGGAAAGTAAGAAAGTGGGAAATTCTACCATCACCTTGTAGGGAATGTGACACACCGCTGTAGGCAGAAGACGGCCTGAGGCGCCGCACTCCTCCACAGAGGGAGACGACGGATGGAAGGAAAAGCTTTAAAAACACAAATGACACATAAACCAGGCATCATTATACAGAGCGTTGCAGTCATTAAATTACAATTCTATGCGGACATGCTGAAAGGGATTTGGCAAAAAAGTAAAATATAATGTGTATTACAAATAAAACTTCTCTATTTGCTGCACGTGTGAAAATTCTGTCATTGAACTGACTTATATGTATTAACAATGTATTCTGCATAAGGCTCAATTGCTAGAAGGGAGCAAAACCCTTTAATCCTAAACTCGTACTGCTCGAGTTTATTTATAGTGATAATTACTTTTCTGCTAGCCTCCACATGAGTTCAATAAAATTTGCTCGTTGCCCTAACTACCCCTTAATCTTATCTTTCAAGCTTTCATGAGTTCTTGCGGTACTGAATTTTCGGCACAAGAAGGTCATTTGTGCATTTCACGATTGATATGTTTGAATAATTCTAATTTATTTTTAAAAAGTTCGAAATGTCATTCTTTTTATTTCCGTTTGTTGCCATTCCGAACTGAGCGATTGAAAGCGACATCCTAATTGACAGTGTCCATTTGGTCGTGCAGTCAGTCCTCTTTGGACCGCGTCACGGTCTTGATTGTAAATATAGTATTAATATGACGGGATCTTTTCGATCACGATTAATGTTACGGAACGGTCAGCTTTAATCTCCATTCCGTTGATTTCCGAAATAAATTTCTTCAACGGATGGCCCCAAATGCATGACAAGGATTTGTAATATTCAAGTATGAAAAAAAATACCACCTCTTCTTAAAAGTTTTAATTTCATTTTCTACCTTCACTCATATTTGATGCGACAGATTTTCTGTAATATAGCTCGTTGATGTTTCCATCGCCCTTCTTTGAGATAACGTTTGAGTGATTCATAAGTATATTTATTCATTCCCATTCTAATGCCTATTGGGAAGAGAGGGAGGTAATGAAAAGAGAAGTGATATAAGGTTGGGAAGCCAGCCTGCCGTGGTGTGGTGTTCTATGGTCTTTGTGGAGAAGTACTGAACTTTCTAACCGGGACATCTCCCCATTCCCTCGGTGCGAGGGGATGCGATCGAAGGAGAGGATCGAAAAACGAGTGTGTATTCCTAAAGTAAGTACCGTTTGCTTATATTTAAATATTGGCGCTTCAGAACACAGTTTTGCTCCTACAGCGCCATCTACTGATTCATTGAGAAGCTATAGCAGCATTGTTTTTGTTTCAGAAGTCGTTTGCTTGTCCGTGCATGCAAACAAAAATGTCCGCGACAATCGTTGATCCCGCCAGCTGTGAAGTGCGTTCTGTCATACGATTCTTGTTTGCAAAAGGATTGTCGGCTGCTGAAATTCATCGATAATTATGCCTAGTTTATAAACCTACAGTTATAAGTGAAGGAAAGGTTAGACATGGTGCTGTGATTTTAAAAAATGGACGAACAAATGTCCATGACGAAGAACGAAGTGGTAGGCCCAGTATTCTGGCCGATGAAATTGTTTCGCAAGTGGAACAAAAACTGCGATGTGATCGTCAATTGACAATTAATGGCCTGGCTGAACAATTTCCTCAACTTGGACGCATTACTGTCTACAATATTGTTACGGAAAACCTCGGATACCACACATTGCGTGCAAGGTGGGTACCGAAAATTTGCACTTGAAACAGTGGTCCGGTGGACAACGTTTCGAAACCGAAGAGGAACTCAAGAATGGCGTTGTCGATTGGTTCAACCCTCAGGCGGCGAGTTTCTATGCAGAGGGGTTAAAGAAGCTGGTGCAGCGGTACGAAAAATGCTTAGAAGTGAACGGCGATTATGTAGATAAGTGAAATAGGTTTGTAGCTAACTAAAAGTGCCAATAAAGTGTGTTTCCTATGAGTATATTTTTTCCTCTGACCAAACGGGCTTTACTTTATGAACACGCCTCGTAGGATTTGTATGGTTAAGTGGGGTTATATGAATATACATCTATTGTTTTGCTACTACTATGTTTTGTTTTGCCGTCTCTTTCTCCTTTGGTGGGTGAAACAGCCCCATAACGCCATGTCTCGGCCAACATCTATCGGAGCACTTTGCCGGTTTATAAGATCGCAGATCTCAAGGTTAATCAGGTTTTCTTATTAGCTCAACTGGTAGCCAGAGCATCCGCCCGTAAAGTGGAAGGTCCGTGGTTCAAATCCCGGATAGGGAATTTTTTTTACTTTCGTGATCTGCTCAAAAACCGCCTTCCCCATATGTCCTGTGTTCGCCTTTTATGTGTTTTCCTTTGCCCTTTCCTTATACCTATTTCTGTTTGAATGAATATTTGTGCGCCGTATGGCGGGATTTTCAAGTTTGAATATATATATATATATATATATATATATATATATATATATATATATATATATATATGTATATATATATGTAAATGATTTAAGCTTTCGGCCTACTCCGAGGCCTTCTTCAGATCAGACTGAGAGGTTTTGAGGGGAGAGTGCCTGGGAAGGGAAGAAGGGGGGCGGAAGGATTAGAGACTGCTGGGAAGGGAATTAAAGATGGTGGTTAAGGGTGGGAATTTTAAAGGATCGGAAATTTTGCGGATGTATGCATGTATGCGGATTCGCGAGTTCTCACCTCTATGTTGTGGCTGAATCGGGTAGGGATTCTAGAACTGTTAAGGAAAAGCATTCGTCGAATGATAGGTTGTGTGAAATTGCGTGTAAATGGATAGGAAGAGAAGAGAGTGAAGCAGAATTACAGGAGTAGCGGTGATTGTTCACTCGAATGGATAAGGGGGTAATGCATTCGCGTATGTAGAATGAAGTGCATTGTATGCACGACAAAAGATAGATAATATTTTTCGAGAGGCAGTTCGCGTGGGTACGGGATAAAAGGAAAATGAGGAGATGTGGGGAGAGGGGAACAGATCTGATCAGCAGACATATTTTACATCGGGGGCGATTGCAAGATGGGGAACTACGAGGAAATTTGTCAGGGCGTGTTGCCAAAGGGTTGGTGGATCTCAGAAGGTTTCTGAGATTGGCTGGTCGTCTATAAAGGCGAGGTCGCATCGTTGTCGTGTAAAATAAGATAAAGTTCTTTGAGAAGGGTTTTCAGTCTGTGGGATCCGGGGAAATAGGATGTGCAAAGGTTGAGTCCAGCGTCAGATGTGGGGTTGTTATTCTGTGGTGTGTGTGGTCGGGTGGAGCGGTAGTATTTATCCTGAAGGAGCTTTTCTGGGTAACCGCGTTTGTGGAGTGAATGGTGTAGATTGTAGAGGTATTTGTTGAGGGTAGCTGTGGTGTTGCAAATCCGATGTCCGCGGATAGAGAGAGAGTTGGGATTGAGCGTTTGGTATGAGAAGGATGACTACTAGTATAGTGTAAATATTGTTGATGATTAGTGGCTTTGATGTGTACTGAAGTGGTGAATTTGTTATAGTGAATTGAGATATCTGTGTCAAGAAAGGTGATGGTGGAGTCTGAAATGGAAGAAGTGAATTTAACAGTGAAAGAAGAATTTAAGGCCGATAAGAAATTGTCAAGGGACTCAGAGCTGTGGGTCCAGAGAATAAAAATTTCGTCAATGTAGCGGACCCAGAAAAGAGGTTGGAAAGATAGCTGTGAAAAGAAATTCTCTTCATGATGGCCCATGAAGAGATTGGCGTACGATGGCGCCATCCTCGTTCCATTCGCTGTGCCTTTCGTTTGGAGATAAAAACAGTTTTGGAAGGATAAATCATTTTTGGTCAACACGAAAGTGGCTAGATTGAGGAGAAATGCATCCCACACACCAACTTCAGCATTTCATCGAGGTTTCTTCAGTCTCATCCACTTGTTCTGCATTCTTGGAATCTCTCTGAAAAGCATGCTTGCGTCCTCTACGATACCTAATTACCGCTTCTCGGTTTTTTTCTCTTCTATTTTTATCCATTTTCCAAATTTTAATTTTCATTTTTCAAAGTTTTTCTTTCATTTTTATTTAGTAACTGTCATCAACAGCTTCTTTTTCTTGATAGCTTTTTGGCCCTAAGTATTCTCTATTTAAAATATGTTTAATATATTGCTCAAGTATTTTCAGAGAACTTATTAACATAAATAGATGAAATGTGTTATCTGCTAGTGTTTTTGCTCTCCTTTTAAATTAAATTTATTCTTTTTATTCGTTAAAAACCGTATTTTCTTCATTATCTCATGGTAGATTGTCATCTTAATTTAACAAAATTAAATTTAATGCGGTAAAAAATGACTGCCAAGTATCACGAATGTCATATCGTTAAATATTAATCAAATAGTAACAAAAAAAGTGGATTTGGTATGTTTAACTGATATAATTTTTGAAGGAATTTTTTTCGAATAATTTCATCTTTGACTTTGGTTAGCAATGGCTCATATCAACAAGTTACTACCCAAGGGCGAGCGACCCATATTCCAGCTTCAGTCTCAGATATGCTACACATAATATCCCTTGAGACCTACTCAGGATCGCGCGGCTTCTTTAGAAACGTCTTCAAGCAGTACGCCAAAATACGGCTATAAAATATGGTCACACGGTTGTCCCAAGAGAGTTAATCTTCTATCAGAATCATAATAGTAAGAATCCGAAGTCTGTTTAGAAATATTAAAAACATCTAAGTTACAAGTCGGAACAAAATTAAAAATTCAAAGATTGTGCATGTGTATGTTGGTTGGTAGTAGTATTCTGGCGTCAACGATGCCATGGACTGAGTACCTGAAGACGTTCTTGATTCCTTCTGGGAATTGAACTAACGCTCTCGATCTGCAGCCTTGCCTTGAGGATTGATCGTGGGCCTCTGGTTTGGAGCCGAGTAGAAGACATCAATCAGAGGTTGCGTACTTTCTGCAGGGATATTGGAGCGTCCTTTGTCAACATTTAGCGGTCGAAAAAATTGTGTAGGAATCCCTTTAATCGTTCTGTTGTTTCTTACACGCCTGAGCCCGCCAGGTTTGTAGCGGGTAAAATATTCGGGCTTTCTTCGATAAAAGTTTAGCTCAGCGTGTAGGTAAAATAGTGGGTTACTAAAGTTTTCTTTGCCAAATGTATTAACTTTAAAGGAAGTGAGGGTCAGGGCTAAAAGTACGCAGAATAGTTCACTTAATACGCATCAGGTAGTATCAGACGGAATATTTTATAAGGCATTTAGTATTTATAAGAAAGTAATCTTCGTTCAAAATTCAAAAAACCGTTATGTTCATTATCGACCGTAAAATTTTTTCCTAATAAATTTCAGTTAACAGAAATGGCAGAGCATATAATTGGGACGTTATCTTTATTGCATTTAAAAGTTCTTGCGCCAGAAGGGCTAATTAATTCCAGGTAATGGTTTGGAAAGCGTTAGGTGCTCAAATAACATTTTTCAATCCAAAATAATTTATGCAGGTGCATTTTACAGGCCGCCGGATGACCAAGATAATTAAATCCTAGAATTAGATCAGTATATCAAAGAGTTCTCTTTTCAATGCAATTACCATAACGTAATAATCGGTGAAGATTTCAAAGTCTACATTGACAGGAGCAGATAGCTTTAAAACAGGGGGTAAGGACAAAGAAATATGCGAGTCTCATTTGAATTTTTTTTCGTTGAACTCATTGAATCAACTTGTAACTTCACCAACTAGGGCTGATTATATTCATGATTGGTAAGTAACGAATATCCCCGAAAAAGTCTTGATAAACGAAACTATAAAAGGAATTACTGACCATAGGGTTGTAAATGCTAAGTTTTCACCGCGATCCGATGGGATCAATAAAAAGAGGTCTAAAGAAAAAATTGACTTGCTTAAAGAAGAGGACTACAATGGTCTAAAATTCGTCCTACAGTCAATTTGTAAATTTTAGGAAAGATAGTAATCACCGAAATACTGAGAACGCATGGAATAACTTCCTTGAAATCACACACTTAGCACTTAAAAAGTTAATCCTCAGTAAATTTATAAAAGCTAACACAGAACCTAGATGTTAAAATACGGATATTAGAAAAGCATTGCGACGTGCACTACATATGCACCACGTATGCACCACGATCCATCGTCTCTCTCCAGTTGGTCCCAACGTCGTAAGGGACACATTATACGGCGGGCTTATCGTAATAATCCCCTCCCTCTACGCTTCCATCTTTGCCTAAGCTGCAATCTCGGAGTAGAGGAAGTGGCTCTGTAGATATGGTGGTTCTTTCATCCGACAGCACCTAGTAATCTTTCGGAGATGGGGAAGAGAACTGTCTCCCTTACCCCCACAAACGACCCTAAAAAACATTTGATTTACGAAGAGATGACCGCTGCATTGGGAAATTTGGCAAGAGTTATTTCTGCGTTCGATCAATCTCTTCTTGCATTCGGTTCATTGGCAAGGTGGTCTTTGGTATTCCTACCCTTGTCCCTCTCACCTTTGGGAAAAGACACTCCATCTTGATTGCATGATTCCGATATTCGGTATGAAAATACCGCTTTTGTTTGTCTGTAGTGTGAGTGGATCTTCACTTGGTTTCCTACACCTGTGTACTTTAGACGTCCTGGGAAAACCATTTTGTGGCGGCCTATTTCGCAATATTTCTCCTGGCAGTTTCTTTGTGTTGCCATTTATATTCTATTAAATCTCTTTTTCCAAGCGGTATTTTCCCCCACCTTGTTTCTCAGGTGGTCTTCTTCTTCGACAGTCCTCATATTCTTCTTCTACTTCTACATAAATACCCTGCGAGCCACCAAAAAGGTGTGTGGCAGGCTTTTCTCGTGCGGTTAAAGCGCTAGTGCCTTGTTTTCTTTACCTTCTCAATCTCTCTTTCGACCTCTATTTAAATAGTTGTCTTCTTGTAATTCTGAGGCACAAGAGAAGGAAAGGTAATTATGTTAAATTATTTATAACCTGTCAGGTTATAAATAATTTAACAGGAAGGAGAAGGGAAGCCGTGGAAATAATATCGTAAAAAGACCCAAAAATATGAACACGCTTTTTAATACTTGGAAGCGTGTACTCCAACTTCGACTCGATGCTTCGCTCCTGTGTAGAAGGCGGCAGCTGGATAGGACATCAGCCAATCAAAGAGCCCGCGCGGTCGTGAAGCAACATTTACAAAGCAATCTGCACTGCAGCCTGGCCTGATGATGCCTCCTGCAGAGCAGGTGAAACGTCGCCATCGGCATGATGCCGACGTGGAAGAAGCCCGGAAAACTGTGTAATTCGTCGCGAACTCCGCGCAAAACCTTCGTCAAGCACTGTCTAATCGACTTTTGTCATACCTTTAACCTCCCCTCTTACATCCTTCAATATGCCTCACACAGTTTGCTACCAACTGTAAGGTGGCAAATTTTCCACCTGTGGCGTCAGGGGTGAAGGTGTTAAGTTGCATGACCATGGATTAATAGAACTTTTACCTCCTGGCATTTCAGTCCTGCATGTCGTCTTCACATGGTATTCACATCTCCATTAGTTGTTTTGAATATAGTATTTTCGTACGTTCTTTTTTATATATCTGTAAATTTTCGTAGTGTGTAAATTAACACTTGTTTAAAACTATGTTTTCTACAAACACTCATACATGGCCACCATTCACGTCTTTTCAGGGATTTTGAGTGGATATTTTTGTCACTTTTCCTCACCGTTCAAACATTCTCCCTCTGCCTTGTCCATACCCTATCTATCAGGTGCTTACACCTCCTGCCACACACATTCGCGGGGTATTTGGCTGGACGTAATTGTAGACCCAATAGTAAATGTCCTAAAATCAGCCGGCGCTCCGGTGAGCATAATACTATCGTCATTGTGGGCGTGTCTCTCACATGTCATTAGGAATCTCCTCGGTGTTAGTGCATGGATCCGACCCTTTTCTGCCTCAGCGGAGCTTGGCGGTCCCTCGGGGTATTCCAACTCTGAACAGTGCCCTCCGGCGACACCGACGCTCATCTCTGAGAGGCGATCTGCTGTCTCACGTGGTGACGCCGAAGTGGCCTGCGGATTACACGCCGACGTGTTGTCCCTCAGGCAGGAGTTGCCATCTCACTCCACAGCCACTACCCCTGCTTACCCCCTTGCTTACCCTCCTCTCCCCCGCGCATTCGGGACAGAGCGAGGGAGCCCTCGGATTAGCCATCGGATCAATTGCTTACGAAACGGGGGGAAGGAGAAGCAGTACGCCCCTTCGGGAAAGAGCGACCGGCCATCGTTGGGCACTGTACACCTAAGTGCGGAGGACACTTCAGTCTTTTACGGTTCCACAGGAATTTTGTCCACCCCCACGGCCTTATTTGCTTTCATCTCCTTTATTGCCCTTTCTATTTCATCGTCGAGTATGCCTGGACCTAAGCTATTTTTCTCTACGTCATGTTCCTTTTCTATATCTAACCTTGTTGGCTTAAGTTGTGTACCATACAATGTTTCTATAAATTCCTCCCATCTCTCTTGGATCTTACCCCACTTTTCTCTGTTAGAACTGTTAGTCCAAGTAATTCCTTCTTTCTTCCCGATTGTGTTTTTGTGTTTCTGTAAAGGGCATCAATTTCTCATATCCTCTACAAATTTTTCATAATTTCGCATTGCGTTTCCCCCAATGCTTCTTATTCTTTACATGTGGTCCGTTTGAATTTATTGCTTAAATCTCTGAACTTCATTTTGCCTAACTCTGTGTTAACATTCTTCCATCTTCTTTTGTCCTCCATTTTTGCAATAATCTCATCCGTTACCCATGGCTTCCTTATTCTTTTCCCGATAAAGGTTCCTATAGTGTCTTTTTCGGCTTTCGATATCACTTTCTTGATACATTCCGAAGTTTCTTCGATAGTACTTAGCTCTTTACCGTCATCCATGATTTTCTTTACGGCCTGCTGATACTCATTCCTTGTTAATCCATTTAATGCTTCTAAATTCCTTTTTCTAACCCGCCGCCTCTGCCTTACCTTTTTGAAACGGAAGTTACATTTCATTTCAACTAAATTGTGGTCTGAGTCCGCATGCGCTCCTGGGAAACTGTGCGAATTAATCGCACTATTCCTAAACCTGTGTCTAACCATAACATAATCTAACTGATACCTTTCTGAGTCACCTGGCATTTTCCATGTATACCTAAGCCTTTTGTGGTGTCGAAACCATGTGTTGGTGATGAGTAACTCCTGTTTCCTGCAGAACACAGTTGCTTTCTCTTCGCGGTCCTTCCTTCTGCCTAAACCGTAATCCCCCAACATATCAACACCTTTTTTTCGCCTACCGTCGCATTCCAATCCCCCTTCACTATCAGATGTTTCTCTACGGGAACTTAAGCGATGATATTCTCTAATTCGTTGTACTTTCTGTGGACCTTTTCCTCTTTGTGGCTTTTCGGTGCCATGTATACTCACCTGGCTTCTGCCGAGAACGGACGTTCCTGGCCTGGAACAAACATTCGCTGGAACCGATTAGACTGTAGTCGAGCTTACTTAAGTACCTGCTGTTACCTATGTGCCTCTGTGCATACTCTTCCCTAGTGAAGTGTAGTGTGGTGTTAGCTTTAATTTTGTGAAATAGTTTAGTTTATTTAGTCTTAGTGATTTTTGTTATTAGTTCTGAATAGTGTGGTGGTAATTATGGCAGGTATTCTTAGTGGCTTGTAGTTATTTGTTTTCCGCTCCTCTGACTGGTGAGTACTCTCTCTCTTTTTCGGGTTTTTTACACTGAGTAGCCACTTTCAGTATAGAGTCCATTACATTAAGTTAACAGTTTCGTACATATTAATTTATACTACCGCTCAAAATAATAAACATATCTTTATCATAGCAGGTTTAGGTTAGCTTTTATTTTTATATTTTGGGGGAACTCATTAATCAAACAAGGATGGCGTCAACTAGGTCTCCTGTTTCTATGCTTAAAAACGCTGGGGAATGCGCGGCTCTAAGGGCTCGTATCGCCACGTTGGAGAATATGGTGCGGGAGTTTAAATCAAAGATTGACGGCCGGGTGATCTCTCTCGAGGGGGATGGTGTCGATATGGGTATGAAGTCGAAAGTCCGCCACGCCGATAGGTCGGCACGGATTCGTCCGATTGCTAAAAGTGGCTGGACGATCAAGGACGTACCTCGTTCCCCACCCTCCCAATGAAAGTTTCGCCCCTCCGTAGATCGGACGATTGGAGGGTTGTGTCTCGGAGTAAAGGGAAGGTAACGCTGCGTCGGGAATTGGACACTGCAGCGGCAGTTCCAATCCCCGTCTCCAATAGATACCAGGTGCTTTCGGAAGAGAGTATTGGCGTATCTGCAGCCCCTACCCCTGCACCGAGAGTGCCGCCTACGGTAAGAGGTCAGCGAACGGGAAGGGAGGGAATGTTAGTGATAGGTAGCTCGAATTTCCGCCACGTAATGGTTCCATTGAGGGAAAGGGCGCGCCGTATAGGCGTTGATCAACGGGTGACCGCCTGGTGTATACCAGGCGGAGGAGTTCCTCAGGTGACGAAAGCGATCGAGGCGGTGGTCAAGGGTACGAAGTGCTCTCGGCTGCAGGTCGTAGCCCATGTGGGCACCAACGACGTCACGGACCTTGGTTCCGAGGGGGTCTTCCGTTCCTTTATGGAACTGAGCTCCGAGGTAAAGCGAGTTCAGGGCGTCGAGGGTGTGCGGACAGGTTTGATGATCTGCAGTATTATTCCGAGGGAGGATCGTGGGTCTCTGGTTTGGAGCCGAGTGGAAGGCATAAACCAGACTTTGGCGTTTCTGCTCGTAGATAGGAGCCTCCTTCTTTGACCTAAGGCCAACCCTCCAATCGTGCAGGACTCCCCTGAAAACAGCTGGGGTACATTGCACGGCGGAATCGGCGAGTAAGGTAGCGGGTAAGATACTCGACTACCGTAGGTCCTTTTATGGTTAGAGGGTAGGTCAGTTAGTAGGTCTGTGACTTCAGGGGCTAGCAAAAATAATATAATTATTAAACATGTAAAAATAACGGACAACACTGCCATTGACGTAGAATGACTTTTGACATGCACTTCCCCACGTCCTAAATTACGGTCAGACACAAATACAGGGTTTATTCAAAATTAAAATGATCTAAATATACTTGTATTAATTGAATTCTGCAGAAGACAGGGGTTAGTCATCACTAACACATGGTTTAGACACCACAAAAAGCGTAGATATACATGGAAAATGCCAGGTGACTCAGAAAGGTATCAGTTAGATTATGTTATGGTTAGACACAGGTTTAGGAATAGTGCGATTAATTCGCACAGTTTCCCAGGAGCGGATGCGGACTCTGACCACAATTTAGTTGTTATGAAATGTAATGTTCGTTTCAAGAAGATTAGACAAGGGCAGCGGGTTAGGAAATGGAATTTAGAAGCAGTAAATGAATTAACGAGGAAGGAGTATCAGCAGGCTGTAGAGAAAATGATGGATGACGGTAAAGAACTGAGTACTATCGAAGAAAAAATGGAATGTATCAAGAAAGGGATATTGAAAGCCGCTAAAGACACTATAGGAACCGTTGAAGGGAAAAGGATAAGGAAACCATGGGTAACGGATGAGATGATTGCAAAGATGGATGAGAGAAGAAGATGGAAAAATGTAAACACAGAGTTAGGCAAAATGAAGTAGAAAGAGTTAAACAATAAATTGAGAAGGGCCACAAACAAAGCAAAAGAAGAATGGTGGAAAACCCAATGCGCGGATATGGAAAGTTTACAGAAGAAGGGTGAAATTGGTGCTCTATACAGCAAGGTTGAGTTATTATCGGGAAGTAAGAAGGCAAGATCTGTGCTCACAGTTAAAGATAAGTGGGGTAAGATAATAGTTGAACCAGGAAAAATCCAAGAGAGATGGAAGGAATATATAGAAACACTGGATGGTAAAGAACTTAGGCCGACAACGATAGACATAGAAAAGGAACATGACGTAGAAGAAGATAGCTTAGGTCCAGGCATACTCGACGATGAAATAGAAAGGGCATTAAAGGAGATGAAAGCAAATAAGGCTGTGGGGGTGGACAATATGCCTGTAGAAATGTTGAAATGGTTAGGGAAAGGTGGGAAGAAGGCCATATAGGGACTGATTCGTAGTATCTATGAGGAAGGAATCTGGCCGGAAGATTTTGTGCGATCGGTGTTAGTTCCTATTCCAAAAAAGGAAAGGGCTTCGTCATGTGAGGATTACAGAACAATAAGTTTGATATCCCACGCAGCTAAAGTTATTCTCAGGATCATCAACAAAAGGATAGAGAGTAAGGCAAATGATTACTTAGGGGATGATCAGTTTGGGTTCAGGTAAGGAAGAGGTACGCGTGATGCCATTGCAGTAATGAGATCACTAGTCGAGAGGAATATAGAATACAATCAGGACGTTTTTGCCTGTTTTGTAGATTTCGAAAAAGCGTTTGATAGAGTGAATTGGGAAAAATTAATGCGTGTATTGTAGAAAATACGAATGGATTGGAGGGACAGGAGACTGATCCGCAACCTGTACATGTCTCAGACTGCTCAGGTGCGAGTGGGGAACGGAGAGTCCGGATGGGCAGTGTTAGGAAGAGGTGCAAGGCAGGGTTGCCCTTTGTCACCGGTACTGTTCAACGTATATGTAGAGGAAATGATAAAAGAGGCATGGGAAGAACTGGAGGTAGGAATGAAAGTCGGAGGGGAATTCGTAAAATCGGTTAGGTTTGCTGATGACCAAGCATTAGTTGCTCAGTCAGCCAAGGGTTTGCAAGCATTGTTGAGTGAATTGGAGGTTCAGTGCGATAAATATGGGATGAGAATCAATATTAATAAAACAAAGGTTATGCGATTTTCCAGAAAGAAAAAGGCTAAGCTAAGTATTAAAATTTAGAGCAGTTTACATATCTCGGAAGTGTTTTGGACGAACACGGTCAAAGTGGTAGGGACGTAAGGAGAAGAATTGCGCTAGGCAAGGAGGCTTTCTCAAGGAGGAGGGAGTTGATGAGGGGGACGTTGAGTAGGGATGTTAAGACAAGACTCGTAAAAACTGTGATATGGAGCGTAGCTATGTACGGCGCGTAAACGTGGTCACTGAAGCAGTAGGATAGACGTAGATTGGAGGCTTTTGAAATGTGGGTGTGGAGAAGAATGGAGAAGGTGAAATGGACCGAAAGGAAAACAAATGAGGAATTACTAGAAATGGTGGGGGAGGAGAGGGGTTTTTTGAGAGAAATCCTATGGAGGCAGGAAAAATGGATGAAAAGCGTATTGAGCGGTAGTGGAATGTTGAAGAGGGTAATAGAGGGGAGAATGTTGGGTAAGCGAGGTAAGGGTAGGAACAGGATAGGGATGTTGGACGGGATGAAGGGAGGAAAGAAGTACACCGAGATGAAGAGGGACCTGATATAGATTAGTATGCTGGGTGGGAAGTCACAAAATGTTTATTTTATAGTTGTGTCCATCCAAAAACCTACCTTAACCGGTAGATTACCTTAAAAAAATACTTGTATTATATTGCCGAAGCCTCAAAAATAAAATAGCGGATATTGCGCACATAATCCAATCTCATTCGGCTGATATAATATTAGGCACAGAGAGTTGGCTGTGTAATGACATCAATGACCAAGAAGTTTTCCCAAAAAATTCTACAGTTTACCGGCACGATAGAGGTTCAAGACCCGGAGCAGTTTTCGTGGCTGTGAAAAGTAATTTTGAAAGCAGACAACTTGCATTTGAAAATAATAATATAGAAAATGTTTGGAGCACCATACATCAATCCAATCACCCCAACATTAATTTATGCTCTTACTATAGACCACCATACTCAGATTTGAAAACACTTCATACCCTCAATGAACAAATACATAAATTTACGCGCAAAAAAATAAATGCATCAACATAAATAGTGGTGACTTTAACATCCCTGGTATCGATTGGGACAGCAATAGCGTTAAATCTCGGACTCGTGATTGCGAATTTTGCAACTTCTTAGTAAAATTGGTAAAAGAAATTCTCTCCATCATGCAGTGCTGTAGCAACAGTACAGTTATCATCCACTTGAACGTATAAAATAAAGAATGTCAAGCAAAAAAAAGTTAAAAAAGCCCTTCGAAGGCAGAGAATGTTACACTCAAGGGTAAAGAAAGCAGGTCTGAACTCATCACCCTTGGACAATAAACAGTTTTGGACAAGTATAGATCCTCTAAAATTGAAACCAAAACACATTTACTTAGCGCTTTAAAAGACTTACAAACCGTAGCTTGTACAAGGGATTGTAACAACATTCATACTGACATTGAGGGTAGGAGGCTGCCTGCAGCATTGGGCCAAATTCCTCACCTTGGGTAGGAGAGCGTTTTGTTTTGCACGTTCTTGTGGTGGTGGTATTTCGTCTTGCTACTAACTTGAATCTGCCATGCACATTTTTGGATAGATTTCTTGCTGCGTCCTAAGATACAATTGCTTGTTGTAATTAATCATGTGTACTTGCATGCTTATGGAGTGAGGGAAGGTGGATGTGTGTTTGCATGCGTTTAGAATGATAGGATGTTTCAATGCATGCATGCATAACTGTGGATTTGGGTTTGCATGTGTGTGTTAGTTTTGAATGCGGTTTTTCTTTTTTCCTCTTTTTGGGAGGTGACCTAACACCCCCCGCCACACGCCCTTGCGGCGGCTTACAGGGTATTATATGGATGTAGATGAAGAGCAACAACAGTTGGTGAAGAGGGCTTGGATCCTATAATTATGCAATCGTTGGATCTCAAGTAAAATCAAGTATATTCCCGTCCCACCACTTACCTAGGCTTACCTAGTATTGCGTAAACCACCGAGAGATGCAATTTGGGAACAAAAGTGGGCAATTTTGGCACTCTAGATCCAGAATGCAGCCGGCGGCAAGCCAGCAACTGTTCTTTGGAACAGGGCGAGCCGAGCCCGGCCCTGGAGAGCCACCTGGTGGTGAAAATTCTCTTGGGGTCGGAGGAGGGAGTGACGGATAGATTGGACGGGCAACCGGTCATAGCCTCCAATGCGACCGCCTTGTGCTTTGGAAGCGAGTGGGGGTGCTTGGATAGCAGTTTTATTGGGAATCGCTTACCTTTCACTCCCAGAGCCTCTGACTCGATTGCATAGCATCCTCGAGCTCTACTGCCTCTTCTCGGAATATCACGTGTGCAGTCGTAGGTTACTCGCATGATATGTAGAATTGTGTTTGCGAGTAATGCGATTCTTCCACATAACATACGTACCTTGGAAGTCTTAAAATTGAATGAAATACAGCTTTAAATTTCTTTCCCTTTGAAATAATTTGGTAATTATAGATTATCGTCCAATTGAATTATACGCTTTATCAGTGTGTTCTGTTGTCTTTAATTGCTAACATTTTTGCCACATTAAAACGTTTTGCAGATGTTTGTAGTGTAAGTAGTCTATTGCGAGGTTTCCATTAATTTAATGAGGAGTTAAAATTTTATTCGTTTTGAATACTCCAAGGAAGTTATAGTATCCATATAAATATTATTCATTGCAACATTACGATAATCACTTGCATTGTTATCAATAGCTATCAAATGAAAACCTTAACTGTGAAAGGGAATGAATTGTATCATGTCATAGTTATTTGTTATAATGTTTTGATTTTCACGGACGATCATTCGAAAAACCAATTCAATCCTGTGAGTGTGCTTTTTAGCCCCTAAAAAGTGGCTAAGTTATTCAATTACAATTGTATGTAACCCTGAAAATAAAAAATGTCTTCAGTCGTCACATTAAAGATTCTCTGTGCCTCCCCCCCGGGCTGTGGTCTCGCAGTAATGCGTGGGTACTTGATTAGGCTGTCGAATCGTCTTTTTGTTGATATACCATGATACTTTTATACCATGATAACATTATTACGAAAAGCGTGGGAAAAGTTCCTGTAGCCGATAAATCACCTTAGTTAAAATAATCATATTCATATGCTCATGTTTGTATGTCAATGGAATTTTATTGTCAAAAAATATGAAAATTAAAGTTTTACTTTCACACAAAGAAACAATATATTGATGCAAAATACTAAAGGCACTAAGAAAAGAATTATGTCCCTTCATGTTGGTACATCGTCAAGTGTGAAGAGATGTTTTTTGAGCTATTCTGACAGTTTTTTTAGAAAAACGAGTACCCTACTCTCGACCACTGAGATATCTTCCCGAAGCCAATTCATTTTACGGTTGCCGAAGTTAAATCGGCATCATATTTCTGTTATCATTTTGCAGAGCTATTTTTTAGCGGGATTGAATGATGTAAGATGATGCTGTGTGTGTGTGCACGCGCGCTGAAACAGGGTCATCGGTGGAGGGAAAACTGTACGTAAACGCACGTCCCACCACAATGGAATTTCGCCGGGATGAAAAATAGGAGCAACCGGAAATTGCGCCATGAACTGGCTGCATCCGCTTAATGGTCCAGTGGAGGCTCCAAGGGAGTGATCTTAGGAGAGATAAATGATCCCCTTCACGCCGCAACCCCTCTGCCGGGTCCTTCCCTTTAAAGGTCCGCTAGGATATTCTTCATTCCGCTGCCGCAAATGGAGCGGCTAGCGGAAGAGGGCGCGTGCTTCCTACGGTGTGCTTCTCGCTGCCATTCAGGCGAAACCGCTGCCGGTGTTGATTTGTTGGCGAGGGGAGCAGAGGCGGAGGAGGGGAAAGGCCGCGATCGGGGGTGAACTCTCGCCCAACGAAACATTGAAAATGCGGCGACTCAGCATTAAATTATCTTTGACATTATTTACATGCTTAGAATCCACTTATTTCCTATCACGAGCATAGAAAATTAATAAAATTAATACTCCTACAGGAGTTTTCATTTTATTTTACTGGTTTACGAGGCCGTAGAAGTGAAGCTCTTAGAGACAAAAAGAGACGAAGAAGACAAGATTCCATCAAGACTTATTTTGAGTACTAGAAAGAGTATTCATAATTACACTAATAATTGTAAATGATAATAATATTAGCAGGAGTAATTAAAATAAAGCCAGGTATATCCATCAGAATATCATTTAAAATGGTGTTCAGTGCACCGTCATTTTCAAGATTGTCGGCACATAGTCGCTTGATTCAAACAAAGGTATGTGTATATTACAGGAAGTACCATCAGGTGTCCCTTGAAAATGGCACAAAATGACGTTCGTGAGTTCTAGTGCTTAACCATAATTGTAGACAATAGTTTTGGTTATTTTAATCCTAAATATATTACGTAGAAGTTACATGAAATTGCAAATAGTTCCATTTAATTTCATAGATATTAATATAAAGCTTAAGCAAGATAAAAAAGTTCAAATAAATACTGTGGAGAGGCATAACAGACCTCAATAAATGCAAAGCGAGTAAAGTACTCAGAATACACCGAGATAAATTGGTATTTTATGAAATGAAGAGGCTAGTCAGAGGCCATGAATTTCTTTCTGGAAAGATTTTATAAAAAGCTTTGAACGGAGTTTCATTTTCTACGAATATGAATTGTTGAAAATGAAGATACGATTAATTGGTTAGGAGTTAGTTTCTACCTAAATGATGGAAACGAAACGGATGAACTAAGTGGATAGTGAAGAGGTATTTACAAACATTGGAATTGAGAAATCATTTATAGAATAATAGGCTTGGACGTACTTGGTCTTGGTTTCTTCATGAGAAAAAAATACACACTGTATTTTATTAATATATTTTTCGGAACATGACCGTTGTCAACAGATATTGAGGCCCACCATCATACCTACCGTCATGTATTCTTCCCACGGACAATACGGGATAACAACTGTAGGGTCACACTCGGAGATAACAAAAATGCCACTTGCCACCCTCGGCGTCTAGGTAACAATTAGTAAAACTCAATTGCATGCACTTTCAGTAACCTCCTGTGTGTTGTGTCAAAACCCTTCCCGCATGCCATTAAGTAATGTATTGCTGTTTACAGTATTGTTTTCTCTTCTTTTGCTACCCTAAATTTCCACTTCCATCCCTTGTCCCTCTCCGTGGGTGTGCCCTCCTCCCACCTGCAGCGTTGGGCCAAATTCCTCGTCTTGAGTAGGAGAGATTTTTATGCGGAACGTTCTTGTGGTGGTGGTAATTAGCCTGGCTACATGCTAGAAACTAGCTTGCACGTTCGTGATTCATTTCTTGCTGCATCCTGGGGTAAAATTATTTGTCGTAGTTAAGCGTATGTACTTGCATGCCTGTGGAGTGAAGGGAGGTAGATGTGTGTTTGCATGCGCGTCGAATGATGGGATGTTACGATGAATGTGTGCACTGCTGTGGATTGGGGTTTGCACGTGTCTGTTGGTTTTCAATGCGGTATTTCTTTTTTTCCTTTTTTTGGTGGTGACCTAACACTCCCTGCCACACGCCCTTGCGGCGGCTTGCGGGGTATTATGTAGATGTAGATGTATTAATCAATTATTTTTATGGAATCGAAGTGCGTTTTTACAATTGGCATGACTACTAAAGATACTGAAAATAAGAGTCATAATTATTTTAAATCTGTGGAAAAGTACGTGTCTTTCTTTGTAGCATTGATATCGAAATAATAAGTAAGAGTTAGATAGGAATTGCAACAGGAATCATCAATGAAAAATTATGAGAGACATAATAACAAAGTGGAAGAAAAAATATATTTTCAGGAGAAGCAATTGCTAGTACGGCTGGCTACATGTATCAGACCAATATTTGGAATGATAGCTATTGATAATAAATCGAAGAACAATCGTGACTTTTAGGTTCCATTGAATGTTTGTTTAGTCCAAAGATGATATTTGATGGCATTACGGTCAATGTCTTTGGGTTCGAAATCACTTTTTCCTGGCAAATAAAATAAAAGATTGGTTTACGGTCGAATTATCACTCACTTCTTGCCGAAGAAATGTAGGGCAGCAGTGACTTTTTTCTTTTCTTCATAACTTCCTAGTTTTCTTCAGAAGAAAATGCGTTCCAAAGAGTTCTCTTTACACGAACGCGACTCCTACTCTGCACTAACTGAACGTTTCCTTTAACAGGTAGGCAAAAGGTATACCGAGAATTCAATGGAACAATGACCTCCAGCCGAGAGAGAAACGGGCAACGCTGGCGTGGGATCCAAATGGGCCCTCAGGCGCCCGTTTCTTCCGTCCCAGAGATTCCGTCACCGAAATACACAACCCCACACTACACACACATGAGGAGCCTTCGTCGCAATAATTGTTTCCTTTTCTCTATGAAGTTTCGTTTTAAGAGCAAGAAGGCTCCTTTCCGAGCCTGTTTGTCCTTCGTCTTTGCCAAAAATGTCTCCACCTGAGTCTCCGTCGCGTTCTTGAGGGCCACTCCCGAGAGAGCGCTCCTTCAAAACGGCTAAATTTGCATTTCTGACGAGCGCCGTCGTTAAATAGAGCAGCGCAGAAGGAAGCCCTGCTCCAACGACCCCAGCCTCCACCCAGCACACGCCATTCCTCCCGCCCCCTCAGAGCCAAGTCCACAAATGCGCAACTATTGAACTGAATCAGCTGCGTTCTTGTTTTTGCCCCAGCGGAGGACAGCCAGAAACGTGACTGCTTCGGATCCCTCCTCCCGGCCCTCCTTTCACCTCCGACAGACAAACACACTGTTGCCCCCTTCCCCCACCACATCGCCATTCGTCCCGCATCACGCTCGAATATCCACCGCGCCCACTCCACTAGAGTAAATAATACCGGGCAGGAGATTCACAGGGAAATGTTATCATTCTCCTATAATGCCGGGATTTAAACTTAGCTTTCTAAGTTCCAACAAGGTGCTTTACCCTCAAGTCAACTCAGCGAATCCTCGTCTGACGCCTTGAATTTCGAAGGATTCTTGGGTGCGCTAAATTTTCTGAAGAATTACCATGCAAATAATTTTAGTTGTGGGAATGTCGCCGTAGTGTATCATATTAATGCACATGTTAAAGTCAATAGGCGTGTGTCATGGAGAAGTTCGAAGGAAATGTGGGAATTGTTGCATAAATGGCAGCGATTCCCACGCGGTTGCGAACAGACGTGAAACATATCACGAAAAAAATTCTCCGGCAGTAACCACAGCATAGGTGCTAAAATTAAAATGAGGCTTCATTTCTGCAGCTCAACTGTCCACAAGCAGTAATAGATGCTTATATTTTCTCTCAAGGCTACCATTTGAAAATAAACAACTCACTCAACTCTTTAAGAACAAATGCCTTTCATTTGTATTTAAATTCTTGACTCATTAGCATTGATGGGCATTTAAAAAAGCATTTTACACTAAACAAAAATTTTTTATACAAGTAGAACATTGTCCTGCATTAGTCTCAAAAATAATTATTGCGAGATAATAAGTGGAGCATAGGCACCATGTGGGGGGATGCAGTTTGAGGAAATGGCATGTTTGCAGACGAAGGATGGAATTGGTGCGCTATCCGGAAAGGTTAAAAGCCTATCGGGGAGTAAGGAGGAAAAATTGTACTAAACAATCAAAGATAAATCAGAAGAAATATTCTTTGACCTGATAGAAAGCCAAGAGATGTGGAAGAAGTATATAAAAACTATGAGGTGAAAACTTTTGGTCAGCAAGGTTACACATAGAAAGAGATTAAGACACAGATTCAGTAGAAAGGGGATTTATTTAAGAATTAATCGTTCCAATTAGGCAGTTGTCCTGGTGGCAACGGTAAAGTTTGGTCAGCTGTCATTCATGATATCTATATAATACATAATCTTACAATACATAATAATAGCATCTTAAATGACATGGACATACGTGTGCATTCATCACAAGAAGAACATATAGACAAAGCTCTTGTATACAATAACACTTAAAGGATTACTAACTACATTATTACATTTACCATCACCAGTGGGCTAGATTTAAACCATTCGAGGACATACTACGCACCGTCCTTCGCCACACTCCGTCAATAATCACGCACTCTTCAATTTCATGTACCATTCAAAATCGCGTCCCGTTAACACTTCATTCACTTTTGAAATACAACTTGTAATGCCATTCACATAACACACAAGCAATATTTTAACAGTTACAGTAGTATAAAAATCACTAACCAATAATATCAAAATGAAATACACTATGTTATCACGTTTCGTCGATCTTCGACGAAACCCGGGTTGTACAATAAAGCTCTTATGTGGGATAACATAGTGTATTTCATTTTGATATGAAGCAATTCCACAAAGTTACTATGGATACAATTAACCAAAACTAACCAATAATGTTTATCACCCAGTGGCTGCTTTACACTTCTTCTTAAAACTCCTAAAATTGGAAGGAAAGGGCTAAAAAAAACCTCCACGCAGCTGGTTCATCTACATCTACATAATACCCCGCAAGCCGCCGCAAGGGCGTGTGGCGGGGGGTGTTAGGTCACCACCCAAAAAAGGAAAAAATAAATAGGTTCCATTCAACAATAGTTCTGTTTAAAAAAAGAGTATTTTTTCTTATTTTTTTGCGTTCTTATTTTTATTTTAAAAATATGGTCGTTTTGTCCCTTAAAGAATGGGTTTTCTATCTCTTTCCATAAATATAGTATTCCCACGCTTCGTCATTTTTAAAAATTCTGTACATCGCGCCTAATCTACTCCTTTTTCTTCTTGCATTTTTCAAACCCTCCCATTTCAGTATATCCAATATTTCCGCGACACACTCTCTCTTTTTTACCTTCTTAGTACATACCTGACTGCCTTTCTTTGAACATTTTCTATCTTTTTATTTTGTCCCTATTCATATGGATATGGACGAGTATTCTAGGATAGGTCTAACCTGTACCTTATATGCTTTATCTTTTGTGGCTACGCTACTTCCTTTTAAGTTCCGCATAACCCAACTAAGTACAAGTCAGGCATTTAAGCCTTCCGCGACACGTTATCTACTTGGACTTCCCACCCAAGATCCCCAGTTAAGTAAATGCCTAAATATTTTCAATGACTGCTACATAAGATTCTTTCTCCAAAGAGGGTGTAAATATCCTTTTATGCATTATTTTTATTTAATAATGCCCATATTATTATCTGTAACCCAGTCACCTAGGCGATTGATGTCATTTTGTAGTATTGCGTGGTCATTTGCATGCTCTACCCGTCTGTATATAATGCAATCATCAGGATAGTCTTATTTGGGAATTTATATTTAAGGAAATTAGGGAAATGTAAATAAAATAAGACCGTGAGGGTAGATAGCTTCCTCATAACACTACTTATAGGTTCAGGAAAGTTTAGGAGGAAGTTTTTTTGGACTAATTCGTAACATTTATGAAAAAGGAATTTGGCCGAAAGATTTGGTCAGATCAGACAAATTTGCTGGTTTTTATTCCAAAGAAAGAGAAAGGCAGCCATATGTCTCGCCTACAATACAATAAATTTGTTTTTACCCGCTGCTAAAGTGGTTCTCAGGATCATCAACAAGAGAATGGAGAGCGGGGCAAATAATTACTTAGAGAATAATCAATAGGGCTTCAGGAAGGGGAGATGCACGCGTGTGATGCCATAGCATTAATGAGTTTATTATTCGAGTGGAACATACAAAACAATCAGGTTGTATTTGTCTGTTTCGTGAATTTCGATAAAACGTTTGATAGAGTGAATTTGGTGGAATTATTATTGTATTACAAAACTTAGAAAAAGATAGGAGGCAAAGAAGATTTATCTGTAAACCTGTACACTTCTCAGACTGCAATGATTTGAGTGGCGGATCGAGAGTCTGGATGGGCAGTGTTAAGAAGAAGAGTAAGATACGTGTTCATTTTCATCTGCACTTGGGAGGAAATGATCAAAGTGAAAAGAGAACTGGAGATGGGCATGGAAATCGGTGGGGCGTTCATGTAATCAGTTAGCTTTGCGGGCGATTAAGTATTTTATTAAATTACCCACAGGGTTCCAAACACTGAGAGAATTGGAATATCAGCGTGGGCTTAAAATAAATATAAATAAAACTAAGGTTATGCGATTTCGAGAAAAAGGAAGACCAAGTTAAATAATTAAATAATATTTCATAATATAGAACATGTAGAACGGTTTACCTAACTCGGAAGCGATAGTGGCACCTAGATATTTTCCAGTATTCACTACTTCTAAATAAACTCGAGCTAGTTTGTGAAAAAACTAATGGGTGAATGAAAAAGGTTTAATATTTAACACTTGTAATGAGATAGCTTTAATCACCATTTTATTCACCATTTTGAAATATTGTTCAGATCCTTTGACAATTTAAATTATACTTTTCTTAATAATCTCCCGGAAAATCACGACGTAATCCGCGAACATCCGAATCTTGGTTTTCACTTCGTAGTTCAAATTGTTTATGAAAATCAAGGAAAACATACCTCGATTACATTTTCCTGAGCTACATCAGTGGTCACTCGTACGCTAGTAATTCTGGCGCAATCAAGATGAAACCTGAGTCATTCCTTTGACAGAAAGGTTTAAATTATTCAACCACCCATTTTTTTGCTCTCATTCGTGCCATTAATCTTTAATTTATCATTTAGATTACGATGGGTAATCTTATCAACTGGGAAAATTAATAGTTATTTTATATTGATTATTGACTTATGTACATAATTATCAACTGATATTTCATATTTAAATATATTATTCCAGTTTCTTCTAGAAAATTACTTGTGATCTCTTGGCGTTAACCTGCCAAAACGAGGTATTTTGGTAGCATGACTGTGAGCAAATGGCTAATCAATCACGTATATGTATTTAAAATTTGTAGCAGTTGTATGTGAAATTAATACAAAGTCGGACTTGGTGAAGGTATCTACATCTACACAATACCCCGCAAGCCGCCGTTAGGGCGTGTGGCGTGGGGTGTTAGGTCACCACCCAAAAAAAAGGAAAAAAGAAAAACCGCATTCAAAACTAACACACATGCAATTACCCATCTAAACTAATTTCGGTAATTTTCTGTCAATTTTGCTTGTCCTCCGTTTAGCAAACGGAGGCCACTGACTTGTATTGAAAGAATAACCTGATGCACAGAACCGAGGAATCCTTCTTTCTTATGATAATCACGAAAATCAAAGAAAATTTTGGGAAGGAAATGGCTTAAATTCTTCCTCCATGAAACATTTATCTTTCTCCGAAATATTTTATCATGGGATAATTCATTTTTCCCACTTCCAATAGCCAAAGTCCTACATTTTCCTACATTCTCTCGTTTTTTCCTTTGCCATTAGGCCACGGGTGTCTCCGTGAAAGGGTGGCCATGCACTGTAATGGTTAAGCACCTGCAATCGTCCTATAATCTTCCTGGAAAGTTGAGCTCTTAAACACCATTTGAATAGAAAAGCGGGTGAATATTTTTGTTTGCATCCGAATTTAGCTATTATCTCAAAAATATGAGCAAAAAACATCTCTTTCGGTGTCCTTTCGACCCGCATCGAATGATTACAGTTGGTAATCGAGCATTTTAAAAAAATCCAATTGCGAGCAGAGAAGAATGCTGACTATGTATCTTCTAAAAAATCAATCATTTTAGAGTCGGCGAGTGTGAATAAACTACCATTGAGGCAATTGATTTTAAAACACCTAAAAATTTTATAAAAAAAAGATATTTCTTTCCTAAATGAAATCATAAATCTTCATCTACATCCACTGAATACCCGCAAGCCGCCGCAAGAATGTGTGCCGGGGGTTGTTCATCTATATCTACATCTACATAATACCCCGCAGACCACCGCAAGGGCGCGTGGTGGGGGGTGTTAGGTCATAACCCAAAAAAGGAAAAAAAGAAATACCACATTCAAAACCAACAGACATGTGCAAACCCCAACCCACAGCAGTGCACACATTCATCTAAACATCCCATCATTCCACGCATATGGAAACACACATTTACCAACCTTCACTCCACAAGCATGCAAGTACATACGCTTAACTACAACAAATAATTGTACCCCAGGATGCAGCAAGAAATTTAACAGGAACGTGCAAGTTAGATTTTAGTAAGTAGCTAGGCGAAATACCACCACCACAAGAACGTGCTACGTAAAACTCTCTCCTACCCAAGGTGAGGAATCTGGCCCAACGCTGAAGGTAGAAGGAGGGCTCACCCACGGAGGGGCACAAGGGATGGAAGGGGAAATTTAGGGTAAAAAGAAGCAGAGCAAACAATACTGTAAACAGAACTACCTTACTTTTTTGATTTTCAAACACTTAATGCCCTCAATGAAAAAATAAATAAATTTACACGCAAAAATAATAAATGCATCAATATAATTGGTGGTGAATTTAACCTCCCTGGTATCGACTGGAACAGCAATAGCGTTAATTCTCGGACCCGTGATCGCGAATCTTGCAATTTCTTACTAAAAATGGTTCAAAGAAACTCGCTCCATCAAGCAGTACGCACTCCCACCCGTGGAAAGAACATATTGGACTTATTTCTTACGAACACACCGGAACGCATTAATAGTGTATCAACCGACGAGGGTATGAGTGACCATAAATCAGTTATTATCAACTTGAACGTAGAATTAAAAAAGAATGTTAAGCCAAAAAGAAAAATTTATAATTATCACAAAGCAGATTTTGAAACTTTTGCCAGCCATTTAAACTCTTCACTACATGATTTCAAAACGCGCTTAAGTCTTGCCACCGTGGAAGAAACTTGGACACAGTTTGTCCAAATTATGCAAAAAGGAATAACAGATTTTATCCCTGTAAAATACGTTAAAGCAAATCGCGACCCCAGGTGGTACAACAAAGGCGTTAAAAAAGCCCTTCGAAAGCAGAGAATGTTACACTCTAGGGTAAAGAAAGCAGGTCTGAACTCATCACTCTTGGACAATAAACAGCTTTTGGACAAGTATAGATCCTCTAAAAATGAAACCAAAACACAATTACGTAGCGCTTTGCAAGACTTTACATCTACATCTACATAATACCCCGCAAGACGCCGCAAGGACGTGTGGCGGGGGGTGTTAGGTCACCACCCAGAAAAGGAAAAAAGAAATACCGCATTCAAAACCAACACACACATGCAAACCCCAATCCACAGCAGTGCACACATTCATCGTAACATCCAATCATTCGACGCGCATGCAAACACACATCTACCTCCCTTCACTCCACAAGCATGCAAGTTCATACGCTTAACTACAACAAATAATTTTACCCCAGGATGCAGCAAGAAATTAATCACGAACGTGCAAGCTAGTTTCTAGCAAGTGGCCAGGCGAATTACCACCACCAAAAGAACGTTCCGCATAAAAATCTCTCCTACTCAAGACGAGGAACCTGGCCCAACGCTGCAGGTGGGAGGAGGGCACACCCACGGAGAGTGACAAGGGATGGAAGTGGAAATATAGGGTATCAAAAGAAGAGAAAACAATACTGTAAACAGCAATACATTACTTAATGGCATGCGAGAAGGGTTTTGACACAACACACAGGAGGTTAGTGAAAGTGCATGCAATTGAGTTTAACAAATTGTTACCTAGACGCCGAGGAGGGCAAGTGGCATTTTTGTTATCTCCGACTGTGACCCTACAGTTGTTATCCCGTATTGTCCGTGGGAAGAAGGAGTCCTTGAGTCTGCTAGTCCTGGCATCTATTTCCCGAATTTTGTACACATGATCCAAGCGACCAATGAGTGTTGGAGCGCGAATAATTTTCGAGACCTCGGTGCTGAAACATGCGGATCTGAATTTATTTAGTAAGTTTAACCTAGCATTGAGTCGTCTTTCTTCCAATGATTCCCATCCCAACTCCAAAAGCATTTCAGTAACGCTTTTGGTTTTATCGTAACAGTTTTCCACGAAACGAGCTGCCCGGCGATGGACCTTCTCAATCTCCCGATGAGGCCTTTTTCACACGGATCCCATACGCTACATGCATATTCTAAATGGGGCCTTACAATAGCGTGATACCAACGTTCCTTGACCTTGGTGTCACTTTTGCCGAAAATGCCTCTAATAAATCCTATTTTTTTATATGCTTGCCTCCAGACTTTACGTATATGGGACACCCAGGTTAAGTCTTTAGTGAATGTAACACGTAGGTATTTCACCGTATCAACTACTTCAAGGTCAACTCCAGCTTATTTGTAAACTAATCCCGTGGATCCTTTAAAGAAAGTTACCACCGAACATTTATTAAGATTTAAAGTCAATCCTTATTTTGAACACCATTCATTAATGCTATTTTAATCACGCGCTAGAATTAAACGATCCTCATCCCCAGATATCTCCCGATAAATCACTGTGTCATCCGCGAACATCCTTATCTTACTTTTCACTTCGCGGTTCAGATCGTTAACAAAAATCAAGAATAGTAACGGTCCGATAAAACTTCCCTGAGGAACCCCCGAGGTTACTCGTACGCTGGTAGAACTAGCGCCGTCAAGGACTACTCTCTGTTCCCGGTCTGAAAGGAAGTCTTCAACCCAATTTATTGCCCCCTTATGTATACCTGCGCCCTTTAATTTATGGATGAGTTTACCATGCGGAACCTTATCAAATGCCTTTTGAATGTCTAAAAAGATCGCATCCACTTGCCTACCACTTTCACCCGATAATTTTAAGTCTTGTGTGAACAATGCTAATTGGGTCTCGCATGAGCGGGTTTTTCTGAATCCGTGTTGATTGTCGCTTAAAAAGTTAATGTTATCAAGATGTCTCATTATGGAACTGACAATTATGTGCTCTAAATTTTTGCAACATATAGAAGTGAGAGGAATGGGTCTGTAATTGCTGGGGTCCTCCCTGTCACCACTTTTAAAAATAGGCGTTATTTGCGCGGTTTTCCAATTCTTAGGGACTTTGCACTCAGTGATTTGTTAAACATAAATTCGAGATACGGGGCGATGTTAGAAGCTAAGTGTTTTAGCACCCTAGCTGGTATGTTTTCGGGACCCGGGTATTTGTATGGTATATAAACAAGATATTTACTGTATATCTACTGTATACTTTCCAGTATACTTTTAAATGCTCAGTGACTAACTATTACATATACCTACATCTAAATGGTATCACACAATTCGCCGCTACGTGTGTGGCGGGGAATGCTTCCACATCAGGTACGCATCTCAATTTCAAGTATTGCTTAATATTGATCAACCAAATGAAGTGTTAAAAAAACACTCAAGTCATGAGATGGCATTTTTAACAGCACTCATGCACAATGGCCATTAAAAGTAAAATACTCTACGCATAAGGGGTAACCTGCTCTTTAGGAGAACAATATATGGGTCACACGAAATACCGCTAGTTGGTCCACACGCTAGGCTACATAGCTTCAAATAATTTTCCTTCGCACATCCATATACAATTGATCCTGATTTCTCATTGCTTAAGGTGATGTAGGGGATCAATTCTTAAATTATAGGAAACTATGCGTAAAGAATGGACGGTTAGTAGGAAGTTTGTTACTAAGCCAAATGAAATGTGATTAAGCGAAATAAAATAATTCAAAGTGAGGCATAGTGTACGTTATCTGCTTTGAGAGGGAAAGGTTTAAATGACCTTACGAATGTTTTTTCAAGGTGAAATGAACTGCTCGTTCGATGTCCGAGGGGAACGAAGCATTGGGAAGGGAGAAAAGGCGTCGGTCTGCGTTTGGTAGGGGGAGAGACAGCGAGGGGCCTTATTACGTTTTGGTGAATTAAATGAGGGAGGGAGGAAGGGTGGCGCCAGGGTTAGGAAGGGGGTGGTTCGCAAAAATAATGAAAAATAGTAAGGGTAATGAAATGGATTTGGGCGTGAGAAGGAAATGAAGAGAAAGAGTTTGGTGTACGAAACCCTTGGATCATGTGTAAAAAATTCGGGAAATAGATGCCAGAACTAGCAGACTAAAGGACTCCTTCTTCCCACGGACAATACGGAATAACAACTGTAGGGTCACACTCGGAGATAACAAAAATGCCACTTGCCACCCTCGGCATCTAGGTAACAAAGGAACCCGCTAGTTCTACCAGCGTAAGTGTCACCTCCGAGGTTCCTCAGGGAAGTGTTATCGGACCGTTACTATTCTTGATTTTTGTTAACGATTTGAACAGCGAAGTGAAAAGTAAGATAAGGGTGTTCACGTCAATGCCAGGGTTGTCGGTTACTTTTACATATCGGTGATATGTTGTTTTAAAACAAGTTTGTTTTTGTTCTGTTATTTTTGGGATCTGTGAAGCGTAACCTGATCTCAAGTGACAAAAAGCGCTCGATTCCACTTTATTTATCCCAATATATGACCTGCGCTCTATCCATCCAAATATGCTAAACCCTAGAAACGTGTTCCTGTAACCTACGCGCTACACACTGTGATGCCACGGCAGTATAATGGACCCCGGAGCGATTTAGGGGTACCCGACACGATGAGAGGACAGGCCTCAGATCAAAAAAGTCCGCTTCGACTTCCCGACAGAATCCCAATAATCTGTCGTTTATACCTCTATTCGGCTCCAATCGAGCCTTCCGCGGTCAGTACGTGGCAAAATACTACAGATACTTAATTTAAGGGGGACCTTCAACTCTGCCTCAACCCGTTTCACCTCCGAGTGCATCTCCTTAAAGGAGCGCAGGATCTCTTCAAATCCACGTTATGAGGCGTCGTTTGTTCCCACATGAGCCTCAATGCGTAGCTTTAAGCAACTCGTATTACTGACGGCCACCTTTACCGCCTGCGTCGCCTGGGGTACCCCTCGCCTGGTATACGCCAGGACGACAAGAATCCAACACCTCCCTCCTGTTGAACTCTGCAACGCAGCGGATGCATTATACGCCGGGCGTTAGAACTGCCTAATATAACGGTTCCCTCCCTTCCCGAGCGCTGATGTCTTACTCTAGGTAGTGCCCTCGGAGTAGGGGTTGGAGCTGCAGGTACGGTGATGCTGTCATCCGAGAGCACCTGGTACGTGTTGGAGACGGGGATGGCGTCTGCCTGCGCAGAGTCCAATCCTCGCCGCAGCGTTACCTTCCCCTTGCCCCGAGATACAACCCTCCAATTGTCAGACCTACGGACAAGAGGTACTCCCTCGTTGGAGATTGGACTCGAGGCAGGTCCCTAATCGCCCAGCCACGTGTTTCATTCGGACGAATCCGTGCATCCCTATGGGCGTGGCGGGTTTTCGAATTCCCACACCGAGTACCATCTCTCCTGAGGGGTGCCCTCCCGCCGGCGATCTCCGAACGAAGCTCCCGCACCATCCTCTCTAACATGACGATACGAGCCCTTAGAGCTGCGCATTCGCCAGTGCCTTCGAGCATGGCAACAGGGGACCTAGGTTAAGCCATCCTACTTAACAACCGAGAGCCCAACAAAGGCTAACCTGTTTACACTATGCTAAGATTTCTGAGAGGGGTCCCCAAAAAAAGTAAAAATAAAAGCTAACCTAACCCTGCTATGCTAAAGATATGTTTTTTATATAGGGCGGTACTATAAATAAAAATGTACGAAACTGGTAACTTAATGTAATGGACTCTGTACTTAAAGAAATATTCGTTTTCCCGCGCTCTTTTCGTGACAACAACATAAGTGTGAACATCTAAAAAAATAATTAGTAGGTGCGCGCTGTCATAAATACACTCCATTTCTGGCGTCTCCGCCGTGCGCCCTTGAGCCAGGTTGGGTGTAGATGAGTCAAGTCAATTGCATACGTGAATTGTCTGTGCGGAATGAGGACAATACTAGTCGGTAATAAGTGTTTGATTTTCATGTGTGCCTTTCCTCTTTTAGTGTATTTTCTTGACGCCTTTTTGTAGGCATAGCTGGTAACATGTAATACTCGTGATATAATATGTGTGGGGGTGTAGCATGATTGGTGTTCGATCACCCCCTTTCAACGCGGCTTTTGGTGAAATCGCGGGGTGCCAGGTGCATGAGGAAATAGAGGCGATACCTGAGGAAAGGCTGGCGACCTACCGCCTCCTCTCACACCACCTTGCAATGGCTTTTGGGGTAAATTGTGGCTGTGTACATGTGGATGTATTATGTAGATGAAGCAAATTCAGAAGTTTTAATTTTCTTTTTACACTCTCCTCCATTTACGTACATAAGTGAAACATTGAACATGCTTTCCTCTTTCGTTTATTTCAACTTTCCTGTTAGCTCTTGTTCGCAATAATTTATAAACAGTATCTTACTAGATTGCTTGACAAACATATTATCAAATGAATACAATGCATTAAGACCTGAGTATTCCATCAATCATAAGAGATCACATAAGTTTAGATGATATCAGCTATTGATAAATAATTTACAGGAAATTTTTGGAAAGTAAATGTTGAAGATTTACACAGAAATAATAAATTAATGAGATGCAAATGTATGTACGTTATTTCATCACAACATCTTCTTCCTTAAAAGCCTGTAAGAGAAAACCTCAATAACTTACCTGGTTAAAGCATTAGGCCGTACATCGAGGGATCGGGGTTCTAATCCCAGTAAAGGCGAATGATTTGTGCACTTTGAAATCGTTGAATTGAAATGCATATTAGCGGATGACACCATTAAAAGTTACTGTTGGGCATCTTCCGCAGTTTCTTGGAATTGAACGTAAAACGGTTAATATAAGCATTAATTCTCGGGAAATTAACATAATCGAGTGGAAAAGTTAAAGCATTTGAGTATTATTTTGCAGACGTAAAGTATTGATACAAAATCGATGAACATCTGTAGTGACTGAAGGACTAAGAGCTGCAATAAGAATTAAACTGATTATAAGCACTCTAAAAAAACAGAAATGAAAGACTGTGTTGTTTGATCCGAAACCTAGTCATAAGAGAATTGGGATTTTGCGTAGGATGACTTTTCAATTGTGGCTTAGAAGTGAGGAAATAATTTTAAGAGTCGGTAAAACATTAAGAGCTGTAAAATACGGGGAAAGGTTAAAGACTTAAATGAAATCTGAAGGAGGGGTAAATTTTGTTCAAGAGACAGTTGGAGGCACTGAGATGTGTCAAGAAACTGCGGGAGATGCCGCAACAGTAACTTTTATCGGAGTCATCCGCTATGTGTTCATTATAAAGCAACAATTTCAGAGAGTAAAAATCATTCGCCTTGACCGGGATTCAAACCCGGATCCCTCGATATCCGGCCGAGTGCTTTACCAATTAAAAACCGAGACGTCCTCTTACACTCTGAAATTTTGGGGGCTTTAAAGCGGTAAAGCGGTAGCTTAATTGGTTAAAGCACTCGGCCGGATATCGAGGGATCCGGGTTCGAATCCCGGTCAAGGCGAATGATTTTTACTCTCTGAAATTGTTGCTTTATACTGAGATGTTTATTAGGCCGTAAAGAAAGGTAGTATCATCATCATTGCTTTAGCGGTGATTTGGAAAGAGAGAATTTCATGTTAGATGTGTTTGTTTATTTTTTTATGTTTGTTCATTCTTAAATGTTTACATGTGTTTAGTATATGAGACAGTGGCGAAGGAAAAACGTAGTTAAAAAAATAAAGATAGTCCAGGCGATAGGTAGCTCATAGTAGTTTCCCGGAGACTTTAAACATTTTGCACAATTATGTCAAATGATTTTGATGATGGGAATAAATTTAAATGTCATCGTATTCTTGATGCCAAAAGTTGACGAAAACCGCAGATTGCTCAGAAAAAGTGATGGAGTTTTGCAATTTTTATGAGTGAATAATATTCCCACATAGAAAGGCTTAATTTGATTTATCTCCTCGCATTTTTTAAGGTTGATTTTTGTGGTTTGCATCTCCCGTCGGTGTTGTTTGCTCCTCTCATTCTCTCTTTTACGGGCCGCTTTCGAGTTGCAGGACTATGTGACCCCTGGCGGATCCCTTATAAACAGCCATTGGCGGAATTATCCTGGGGAAATAAAGCAATAAATATTTCATCTTTGCCAAATCTTGATTACGATATTAATTTTTGGAGGCATATATACTCTCTCATTCGGTTTTTCCACTTAAGATATATTATAATACTAGAAAAGTATAAATAGTGTGTAAGAATATACAAAAATAAGACCAAATTGCCATACCATGAGGTGCGAAGCTGTTTTTATTTCCTTTTCCTGACTGTATTTATATATCTGCATCTACAGAATACCCCGCAAGCCGCCGCAATGGCGTGTGGCGGGAGTGCTAGGGCACAACCCGTAATACATGTAAGCCTTGCATTTATGCATTCCACAAACAACACATGGTATATATTCATGCAAAAACATTTTTGTTCCAAAATATCAAAACTGCGCATTTGTCTATATTAAGCATTAATCCCCATTTCTTGCACCAATCCGAGATTGTGTTTAAGTCTCTAGTGAGTAGCTCGCGACCTAGTTTGTTCCTTATTTCCCTGTATATCACCGTACCGTCAGTAAATAATCGGAGATAGCTACTAACGTGTGAGCACTCGCCCACACAATCTCGCTTTGGTTGTCACTGGCAGTCCACTGGAAGGGCCCAATTCGCTGGACCTCCGTGTTCGGATCCAGGATGGTCTGCCGGTGCCGGGGGCGTGTCGATACGGATTGGTCGCGCTGATCTTCCATGGAATGCCTGGACACTTCCGTGGGAAGGGGACTACAGGGGGGGAAGCGTGTGAACATGAAGCCGTCCGTCCCTCAGCTGTGCTCTTGAATGACCGCCTCAGGGGTCTTTTTCGCACGCCCTCAACGTCCTTCTGTGGATACGCTCGTCGAAAGGGGACGCATCAAATACAATTTTAGATTTTTTTGCACCATGATCTCACCGCGGGCAGGTGCAATTTGGTGGTGACTGAGGAGAATGCTTTGTTTTCTGCATTAGTATTGGCTCTTGTTTTTGTCGTGTCGCGTCTCTCTTTCTATTTTCGGGTCCTCCAAGTTTTAACTAGACATTTTTTTCCAAACTTCCATTAGTCTTTCCCGCAGATCTCCCCAGTAGTCTATCGTAGTTATCGATTTCCTTCTTTTCCGCATATAAGCAATAATCGAAGTAATAATTTATAAGTTCTCATAGTAACTTAGAAAAACGGTAACCGTTCAACTCTCTTTGTACACTCTTGCCTCGAAAGGCCAACTAAAAAAATATCTTAATATTAAAATTCAACAGCGAAAATGGTATTCTTGTCACACAGCAATGTATTCGACACTCCGAATTGGAGAACTCACACCCACTAATGTAGAAATATTATTGGCGAACTCAAATTAATTATTTTCCCCGTGGTGTGAGGTAATTTTAAAAGTCCATGTGCGTTTATCAATATGCCGCTAGCAGAATTAACCCAAAAATTTGAAATTTCTCCTCCGCAATCTTTTTAAGGGCTTTCACCCGTCTGTGGCCGTTTAAAAGACATCCTCCGGTTTCGTGTAGAGGAATACTTGAAAAGCGATCGTTAGTTGATTTCAAGCAATGAGTGCCGCATCGTGACGGCGTAGTAAGAGTAATGTTTTCCCATGCACTCAGCTTAGGGCAGTTAAATTTTAATAATCTATGTGTAAAATTCTAATTTCAAGAAATAAAGATTTAATACCTTGAACAAAAAGTTCCCGGAATAACCACCGTGTGGCGCTCCCATCGTTCCGATTTGAGTTCTGTTTTTTTTGTTAAATTGGTACATCTGTTGTTGATATTCCCTTTAAATCTTAGTGTCATAACTTGACATTTGCAAAAGTTACGTAGCCAAGAGTACATCTATCTCTGTGTGTGTTGGCGATTTTTTACAATTGCAGAAATGGATTTAAATTTGCAACAACGAACTTGTATTAAATTTTGCGTAAAAAACGGATTTAGTGGCGCACGGACGTTGGAAATGTTGGAAAAGTGTTTCGGCAACGATTCTCTAAAAAAACGGTCGTTTACCAGTGGCACGAGCGGTTCAGAAGTGGTCGTGAGTCAATCGAAGATGATGAACGATGAGGCAAACCATCGACATCGAAAGTCGGTGAAAACATTGATAAAGTAAAAGAAATGTTGGTCAATAACCGTAAATTAACCATCAGAGAAATAGCGGAGGACTTGAACATTGCCTATGGATCCGCCCAAGACATTGTGGTTAATGATTTGGGTTTCCGTCGTGTAGCAGCAAAGTTGGTGCCAAAAGACCTCAATTTCATGCAAAAAAGAGACCGTGTTGACGTCGCAAAAGACATGATTTGCGAGGCTGAATCCGATCCCACATTCATCAAAAGGATCATTACTGGAGAGGAGACGTGGGTTTATGAGTACGACACGCAATCCAGACATCGGGCAAGTGAATGGCGTTCACCAAATGAGCCGAGACCAAAAAAACCACGTCGTTTTCAGTCAAAAAAGAAGACAATGCTGACGGTTTTCATGGATTAAAACGGTGTTGTGCATCATGAATTTTTGCCAGAAGGCCAGACAGTAAACAAAGAGTATTATTTGGGCGTTATGGGACGTTTGCGGAAGCAATTCGCCGAAAAAGACCTGAAATCGTCGCACAGTGCGTCGAGACAGTCGCACAGTGCTATCATTATTCGTAATTTTTTGACGAAAAATGCAACAAATACCATCCAACAGCCACCGAATTCACTTGATTTGGCTCCCTGTGACTTCTTTCTGTTCAATCGAGTTAAAAACCCATTACAGGGAACGCGTTTTAGCAGCCGAGAGGAAGTAACGGAAAAATCGCAGGAAGCACTGATGGACATACCGAAAACCGAATATAAAAAATGTTTCGAGGATTGGATCAAGCGCTGGCATAAGAGTGTTGCAGTCGATGGGGATTACTTTGAAGTGGACAATATAAATTTAGATTTATATATATATGTATATATATATATATATATATATATCTATGTATATGTATATGTATGTATATATATGTATGTATATATGTACATATATGTATGTATGTATGTATGTATGTATATATATATATATATATATATATCTGCTCAAAAACCGCCTTCCCCACATGTCCTGTCTTCGCCTATTATGTGTTTTCCTATCCCCTTTCCTTATACCTATTTCTGTTTGAATGAATGAATATATATATATATATATATATATATATATATATATATATATATATATATATATATATATATATATATATATATATATATATATATATATATGCGGGTCGCGGTGGTCTAGCGGGTAGAGCGTTGGACTGCTGACCAGAGGGTCCCAGGTTCGATTCCCGGGCAAGGCACTTTGGGCACCTGCAGCTCCACCCAAGCTAGTTGATTTTTCGGGTACCAGATCTTCCTGGGAAACCATAACCGGCACAGGGAAAGGAACTGGCCCCCCTACCCTGATGTGTGAATATTCACACGCCGTCGGGCTTGGTAAATGGGTGAGCTCTACCATCACCTACTAAACCGACCTTCGGGTTGATTACTGTGTTTATGGTTATATATATATAACTCTTTCTGTTCCTAATTCCTCCTGAGAAAGGTGGTTGGACCACCGAAAATTCGAGAACCAGTGAGTCCCTCATTTGTGTGTTTTGGTTTCTGTGTTTGTTGTGACTATCAGTGGATTTATATATATACACATTCAAATACGAAGTCCCGGCATACGGCGCACAAATATAAATTCAAACATAAAAATAGGTATCAAGAAAGTGAATAGGAAACACAAATAAGGCGAACACATAGTAAGTGGGGAAGGCGGTTTTTAAACAGATCACGAATAAAAAATATTTTCTTACCTCTTGCTACCGCTGCACCACCAAGGAAACTTAATTTGCACTGAGATATGCGATATTTTAAAACGCCCAAGTACTCCGAATCATTTGCCAAAGAAAGGCTTTTAGGGATCTGTTCACTCTGCATCTACATCTACATAATCGCCCGCAAGCCACCGCAAGGGCGTAAGGCGGGGGGTGTTTGGTCACCACACAAAAAAGGAAAAAAGAAATACCGCATTCAAAACCAACACAAACTTGCAAACTCCAATCCACAGTAGTGCACACATTTATCGTAACATCCCATCATCCGACGCGCATGCAAACACACATCTACCTCCCTTCACTCCACAAGCATGCAAGTACATACGCTTAACTACAGCAAATAATTTTACCCTAGGATGAAGCAAAAATATATCACGACCCGTAAAGCTAGTTTTTAACAAGTAGCCATTCGAAACACCACCATCATAAGAAAGTTCCACACAAAACTCTCTCCCACCCAAAGAGAGGAACCTGGCCCAATGCTGCAGGTGGGACGAGGGCACACCCAGGGAGAGGGACATGGGATGGAACGGGAAATTTTAGGTACCAAAAACAGAGAAAACTTTACTATAAACAGCCATGCATTACTTAATGGCATTCCAATGCGGGAATGCAGGAAGTGTTTTGACAGGGTACACAGGAGATTAGTGAAAATGCATGCAGTTGAGTTTAACTAATTGTTACCTACACGCCGAGGGTGGCAAGTGGCATTTTTGTTATCTCCGATTGTGACCCTACAGTTGTAATCCCGTATTGTCCGTGGGAAGGAGTCCTTGACTCTGCTACTTCCCGAATTTTGTGCACATGATCCAAACGACCAATGTATTCTAGAGCGAATAATATTCGAAACTTCGGTGCTGAAACATGCGGATCTGAATTTATTTAGTAGGTTTAACCTAGCATTGAGTCGTCTTTCTTCCAATGATTCCCATCCCAACTCCAAAAGCATTTCAGTAACGCTTTTGGTTTTATCGTAACAGTTTTCCACGAAACGAGCTGCCCGGCGATGGACCTTCTCAATCTCCCGATGAGGCCTTTTTCACACGGATCCCATACGCTACATGCATATTCTAAATGGGGCCTTACAAGAGCGTGATACCAACGTTCCTTGACCTTGGTGTCACTTCTGTCGACGATTCGTCTAATAAATCCTATTTTTTTATATGCTCGCCTCCAGACTTTACGTATATGCGACACCCAGGTTAGGTCTTTAGTGAATGTAACACCAAAGTATTTCACTGTATCAACTACTTCAAGGGCAACTCCAGCTTATTTGTAAACTAATCCCGTGGATCCTTTAAAGAAAGTTACCTCCGAACATATATTAAGATTGAAAGGCAATTCCTATTTTTAACACCATTCATTAATGTTATTTAAATCACGAGCCATAATTGAACGATCCTCATCCCCAGATATCTCCCGATAAATCACTGTGTCATCCGCGAACATCCTTATCTTACTTTTCACTTCGCGGTTCATATCGTTAACAAAAATCAAAAATAGTAACGGTCCGATAACACTTCCCTGAGGAACCCCCGAGTTGACTCGTACGCTAGTAGAACTAGCGTCGTCATGGACTACCCTCTGTTCCCGGTCTGAAAGGAAGTCTTCAACACAATTTATTGCCCTCTTGTGTATACCTGCGCTTTTTAATTTATGGATGAGTTTACCATGCGGACCCTTATCAAATGCCTTTTGAAAGTCTAAAAACATCGCATCCACTTGCCTACCACTTTCACCCGATAAAATAAGTCATGTGTGAACAAACCTAATTGGGTCTCGCATGGGCGGGTTTTTCTGAATCCGTGTTGATTGTCACTTAAAAAGTTTATGCTATCAAATTTTTCAACTGACAATTATGTGCTCCTCTGACTTTGCACTCAGTGAGGTATTTGTTATTCATAAATTTGAAGTACGGGGCAATATAAGGCGCTAAGTATTTTATTAGCACCCTAGCTTGTATGTTTTCGGGAACCGGGGAATTGTTTTGTTTAATGTCTTTGCGCATTTTGGCAATTCCTTGCTTGTTTGCTGTTATTTTTGCCATGGGTTCAGTGTATATTGTTTCTTGGAGATACGCGGTGGCTACATCGTTCGTGAAGACGCTCTGGAAGAATTCGTTTAGTATGGTGGCTTTACCTTCACTTTCAGTATGAATGATATTTTTGCAGTCCCTATCACAAGCAAGCCACGGTTTGTTGACCCCCATTTACTTCCCTAACATATGACCAGAAGGCTTTGGGGTCAGTGTTATAATACTTGCAGAGTACTTTACGTTTAAAGTCTTGCAAAGGACTACATAATTGTGTTTTAGATTTAATTTTAGGGGGTCTATACTTGTCCAAAAGGTGTTATTTGTCCAAGGGTGATGAGTTCAAACCTGCTTTCTTTACCATAGAGTATACGTAATATTTTCTGCTTTCGAAGGGCTTTTTTAACGCCTTTGTTGTACCACCTGGGGTCGCGATTTGCTTTAATGTATTTTACAGGGATGAAATCTGTTATTCCTTTTTGCGTAATTTGGACAAACTGTGTCTAAGTTTCTTCCACGTTGGCAAGACTTAAGCGCGTTTTGAAATCGTGCAGTGAAGAGTTTAAATGGCTGGCAAAAGTTTCTAAATCTGCTTTGTGATAATTATAAATTTTTCTTTTTGGCTTGACATTGTTTTTTATTTCTACGTTCAAGTTGATAATAACTGATTTATGGTCACTCTTACCCCCGTCGGTTGATACCCTATTAATGCGTTCCAGTGTGTTCGTAAGAAATAAGTCCAATATGTTCTTTCCACGGGTGGGAGTGCGTACTGCTTGATGGAGCGAGTTTCTTTGAACCAATTTTAGTAAGAAATTGTAAGATTTGCGATCACGGGTCCGAGATTTAACGCTATTGCTGTCCCAGTCGATACCAGGGAGGTTAAAGTCACCACCAATTATATTGATGCATTTATTTTTTTGCGTGTAAATTTATTTATTTGTTCATTGAGGGTATTAAGCGTTTGAAAATCTGAGTCTGGTTTTCTATAGAAAGAGCATAAATTAATGTTGGAATGATTGGATCGCAGTATGGTGCACCAAACACTTTCTATGTTATTATTTTCAAATGCAAGTTGTCTGCGTTCAAGATTACTTTTCAAAGCCACGAAAACTCCTCCTCCGGGTTTTGTACCTCTATCATGTCGGTAAACTGTAAAGTTTATTGGGAAAATTTCTTGGTCATTGATGTCAATACACAGCCAACTCTCTGTGCCTAATATTATATCAGCCGAATGCCATTGGATTATGTGCTCGAGATCCTCTATTTTATTTTTGAGGCTTCTGCAATTTAATACAAGTATATATAGATTGTTTTTCTCTTGAGTAACGCCCTTGTTTGTGTCTGACCGTAGTTTACGACACGTTTCATCTACATCTACATAATACCCCGCAAGCCGCCGCAAGGGCGTGTGGCGGGGGGTGTTAGGCCACCACCCAAAAAAAGGAATAAAGAAAAAGGAAAAAAGAAACACCGCATTCAAAACCAACACACACATGCAAAGAATGCACGTTTGTGGAGAAGTGCATATTAAATTTCTTTCTACGTCAATGCCAGGGTTGTCGGTTACATTTACATGTCGGTTGTATGTTGTCTTAAAACAAGTTTGTGTTTGTTCTGTCATTTTTGGGATCTGTGAGGCGTAACCTGATCTCAAGTGAAAAAAGGCGCTAGATTCTACTTTATTTATCCCAATATATGACCTGCGCTCTTGCCTTCCAACTATGCTAAACCCTAGAAACGTGTTCGTGTAACCTACGCGGTACACACTGTGATGCCACGGCAGTATAATGGACCCCGGAGCGATTTAGGGGTACCCGACACAATGAGAGGACAGGCCTTAGATCAAAAAAGTCCGCTTCGACTTCCCGACAGAATCCCAATAATCTGTCGTTTATACCTCTATTCGGCTCCAATCGAGCCTTCCGCGGTCAGTACGTGGCAAAATACTACAGATACTTAATTTAAGGGGGACCTTCAACTCTGCCTCAACCCGTTTCACCTCCGAGTGCATCTCCTTAAAGGAGCGCAGGATCTCTTCAAATCCACGTTATGAGGCGTCGTTTGTTCCCACATGAGCCACAATGCGTAGCTTTGAGCAACCCGTATTACTGACGGCCACCTTCATCGCCTGCGTTGCCTGGGGTACCCCGCCGCCTGGCATACACCAGGACGACAAGAATCCAACACCTCCCTCCTGTTGAACTCTGCGGCGCAGCGGATTCATTATACGCCGGGCGTTAGAACTGCCTAATATAACGGTTCCCTCCCTTTCCGAGCGCTGATGTCTTACTCTAGGGAGTGCCTTCGGAGTAGGGGTAGGAGCTGCAGGTGCGGTGGTGCTGTCATCCGACAGCACCTGGTACCTGTTGGTGACGGGAATGGTGTCTGCCTCCGCAGAGTTCAATCCTCGCCGCAGCGTTACCTTCCCCTTGCCCCGAGATACAACCCTCCAATCGTCAGACCTACGGACAAGAGGTACTCCCTCGTTGAGAGATCGGACACGAGGCAGGTCTCTAATCGCTCAGCCACGTGTAGCATTCGGACGAATCCGTGCATCCCTATGGAATTGGCGGGTTTTCGAATTCCCACACCGAGTCCCAACTCTCCCGAGGGGAGCCCTCCCTCCGGCGATCTCCGAACGAAGCTCCCTCACCATCCTCTCTAACATGACGATACGAGCCCTTAGAGCTGCGCATTCGCCAGTGCCATCAAGCATGGCAACAGGGGACCTAGGTGAAGCCATCCTGGTTATTAACCGAGTCCCAACAAAAGCTAACCTGTATACACTATGCTAAGAAGTCTAAGAGGGGTTTCCCAAAATTAAAAGCTAACCAAAACCTGCTATGCTAAAGATATGTTTTTGTTTTATATAGTGCGGTACTGTAAACAAAAATGTACGAAACTGGTAACTTAATGTAATGGACACAGTACTTGTAACTGTAAGTGGTTACTCAGTGGAAAATAAGAGAAGAAAAGAGAGAGTACTCACCAATAACCAGTCAGAGGAGCGGGAAACAAATAACTACAAGCCACTAATAATACCCACTAATATTACCACACTATTAAAAAATAATAAGTAACAGCACGAAGACTAAATAAACTAAGCTATATCACAAAATAAAAGCTAACACCACACTACACTTCACTAGGGAAGAATATGCAAAGAGGCGCACAAGTAGCAGCAGGTATGCTCGGCTACGGTCAAACCGGTTCCAGCGAGCGAGGTCAGGCACGTCCGTTCTCGGCAAAGGCCAGGTGAAGAATGGATGATACATAATACCCCGCAAGCCGCCGCAAGGGCGTGTGGCGGGGGGTGTTAAGGCACCACACAAAATTCATTTTCCACCCATCACTTCAATTCATTCACCACCCATTCATACTGACAGCGAGGGCAAAGCCTACATTCTAAACGAATTCTTCCAGAGCGTCTTCACGAACGATGTAGCCACCACGTATCTCCAAGAAACAATATATACTGAACCCATGGCAAAAATAACAGCGGACGAGCAAGGAATTACCAAATTGCTCAAAGACATTAAACCAGACAAATCCCCGGGTCATGAAAACATTCCAGCTAGGGTGCTAAAACACTTAGCTCCTAACATCGCCCCGTATCTCGAATTTATATTTAACAAATCACTGATTGAGTGCAAAGTCCCTAAGAATTGGAAAACCGCGCAAATAACGCCTATTTTTGAAAGTGGTGACAGGGAGGACCCCAGCAATTACAGACCCATTTTTCTCACTTCTATATGTTGCAAAATTTTAGAGCACATAATTGTCAGTTCCATAATGAGACATCTTGATAACATTAACTTTTTAAGTGACAATCAACACGGATTAAGAAAAACCCGCTCATGCGAGACCCAATTAGGATTGTTCACACATGACTTAAAATTATCGGGTGAAAGTGGTAGGCAAGTGCATGCGATCTTTTTAGACTTTCAAAAGGCATTTGATAAGGTTCCGCATGGTAAACTCATCCATAAATTAAAGAGCGCTGGTATACACAAGGGGGCAATAAATTGGGTAAGACTTCCTTTTAGACCGGGAACAGAGGGTAGTCCTTCACGGCGCTAGTTCTATCAGCGTACGAGTAACCTCGGGGGTTCCTCAGGGAAGTGTTATCGGACCGTTACTATTCTTGATTTTTGTTAACGATCTGAACCGCGAAGTGAAAAGTAAGATAAGGATGTTCGCGGATGACACAGTGATTTATCGGGAGATATCTGGGGTTGAGGATCGTTTAACTCTAGCACGTGATTATAATAGCATTAATGAATGGTGTTCAAAATGGGGATTGCCTTTAAATCTTAATAAATGTTCGGTGGTAAATTTCTTTAAAAGATCCACGGGATTCGTTTACAAATTATCTGGAGTTTACCTTGAAGTAGTTGATACGGTGAAATACCTAGGTGTTACATTCACTAAAGACTTAAGACTTAAGTCTGCGGGCAAGCATATAGAAAATTAGGATTTATTAGACGCATTGTCGGCAGAAGTGACTCCAAGGTCAAGGAACGTATTATCACGCTCTTGTTAGGCCCCATTTAGAATATGCATGTAGCGTATGGGATCCTTGTGAAAAAGGCGTCATTCGGGAAATTGAGAAGGTCCAACGCCGGGCAGCTCGTTTCGTGGAAAACTGTTACGATAAAACGAAATGCGTCACTGAAATGCTTATGGAGTTGGGATAGGAATCATTGGAAGAAAGACGACTCAATGCTAGGTTAAACTTACTAAATAAATTCAGATCCGCATGTTTTAGCACCGAGGTCTCGAAAATTATTCGCGCTCCAACATACATTGGTCGCTTGGATCATGGGTACAAAATTCGGGAAATAGATGCCAGGACTAGCAGACTCAAGGACTCCTTCTTCCCACGGACAATACGGGATAACAACTGTAGGGTCACACTCGGAGATAATAAAAATGCCACTTGCCACCCACGGCGTCTAGGTAACAATTAGTTAAACTCAATTGCATGCACTTTCACTAACCTCCTGTGTGTTGTGTCAAAACCCTTCCCGCATGCCATTAAGTAATGTATTGGTGTTTACAGTAATGCGGTATTTCTTTTTTCCTTTTTTGGGTGGTGACCTAACACCCCCCGCTACACGCCCTTGCGGCGGCTTGCGGGGTATTATGTAGATGTAGATGTAGATAGTACGTTGGGTCCCAAATGTTCAACGCGCCTTCGAAGTGATCTATAACGAATGCACAGTAACGTAGTTAGTTATTTCGACCATGATCTTCATTACGTCTAGAACGGTTTTTCATAGCGAGACATATTAAAATACTTAATTATAGTGTAACGAGAGCATATGTGAAATACAAATACATCGAATATTTTGAAAGAGAGTACACCGAAGAAAAATCATTGAAATTTTTGGATTGAAGACATTGCATGAATGCTGCATGCACAGTTTAATGTATTGAGCAACTAAATAGTGCGCAATTTAAAAAAAATTAGAGAACAGCTTATGCTACACTTTAATAATAATAGACAAAGATCCGCAATAGAATTAGGGAATATTCAATTATACCCTATTACCCCCGCACAATTCTCACTCTTTAATGTTTTTAAATGATACAGGCATAAGCATACACGATATGCAATTTTAAAACTTTACCTAAATTTGTCATAAAGTTCTTGATAAAACCACTCTTATAATTTTTGTTGAAAATGTTCTCTATGACAGTAAAACCACACTAAATTAAAAATTACGTCCTACCTCACGCGCTTCTAGTTGCTTTCAGGGTAAAATTTATGCAGTTCCGAATGTGTCTAAATACCTCTATCCCCGCCCATCTCATGTTCAACGGGATTTTTATGCGATCTCACGAGGTGAAACTTTTTTATCCCCGTCGCCAAGGCAAGTCTCCTTAAGGAACCGGAGCCCGGATCATCTACTACCGCTCGCTTCTTCGCCGCTCCTTCCTCCGGCGACACCCTCCCCTCCTCCGTGGGTAAAATGAGATCACCGTGGCCGACGTCAGTGGGGGTTTCAACTCCTCCTTTCGGTATAGCTGGATACCGCTTTAACGTACCGTATCCTTTAAGATTTCCAAACATTATTATCGTTAGCGTTACACCGGTTGAGCTGGGTTTTGGATCGACACTGGATAAAAAATGGTAAAACATCATAGGTAAGTATCTATCCTAACAAAAACACAATTTGACATAGGACAACAAAATAAGTACCTCTTTAATTCCGCATACTTCCGTCCTCCTTTCATTCCGCCCAACTTCCCATTCCTATTTCTTCCCCTTCTTTGTTTGCCCAAAGTTCCCCCCTGTATCTATATAATACCCCGCAAGCCATCGCGGGGGTGTGTGACGGGTTGGGGGTGTTAGGTCACCACTCTTAATCTAGTATAAAACCACATGCAAAACAAAATCATGTTTCCTCTACACAAAGTTAGTTTGATCATGCACTCGATAAATTTAATCAGACGAAATGACTTACTCATACGCACCACTATTCATCTATATCTACATCTACATACTACCCCGCAAGCCACCGCAAGGGCGTGTGGCGGGGGGTGTTAGGTCACCACCAAAAAAAGGAAAAAAAGAAATACCGCATTGAAAACCAACACACACATGCAAACCCCAATCCACAGCAGTGCACGCATTCATCGTAACATCCCATCATTCGACGCGCATGCAAACACACATCTACCTCCCTTCACTCCACAAGCATGCAAGTACATACGCTTAACTACAACAAATAATTTTACCCCAGGATGCTGCAAGAAATTAATCACGAACGTGCAAGCTAGTTTCTAGCAAGTAGCCAGGCGAAACACCACCACCACAAGAACGTTCCGCATAAAAATATCTCCTACTCAAGACGAGGAATGTGGCCCAACGCTGCAGGTGGGAGGAGGGCACACCCACGGAGAGGGACAAGGGATGGAAGTGGAAATTTAGGGTAGCAAAAGAAGAGAAAACAATACTGTAAACAGCAATACATTACTTAATGGCATGCGGGAAGAGTTTTGACACGACACACAGTAGGTTAGTGAAAGTGCATGCAATTGAGTTTAACTAATTGTTACCTAGACGCCGAGGGTGGCAAGTGGCATTTTTGTTATCTCCGAGTGTGACCCTACAGTTGTTATCCCGTATTGTCCGTGGGAAGAAGGAGTCCTTGAGTCTGCTAGTCCTGGCATCTATTTCCCGAATTTTGTACACATGATCCAGGCGACCAATGTATGTTGGAGCGCGAATAATTTTGGAAACCTCGGTACTGAAACATGCGGATCTGAATTTATTTAGTAAGTTTAACCTAGCATTGAGTCGTCTTTCTTCCAGTGATTCCCATCCCAACTCCATAAGCATTTCAGTGACGCTTTTCGTTTTATCGTAACAGTTTTCCACGAAACGAGCTGCCCGCCGTTGGACCTTCTCAATTTCCCGAATGTGGCCTTTTTCACACGGATCCCAAAGGCTACATGCATATTCTAAATGGGGCCTTACAAGAGCGTGATAACAACGTTCCTTGACCTTGGAATCACTTCTGCCGACAATGCGTCTAATAAATACTAATTTTTTATATAGTATGCTTGCCCGCAGACTTTACGTATATGGGTCCCCGAAGTTAAGTCTTTAGTGAATGTAACACCTAGGTATTTCACCGTATCAACTACTTCAAGGTAAACTCCTGCTAATTGGTTAACTAATCCCGTGGATCTTTTAAAGAAATTTACCACCGAATATTTATTAAGATTAAAAGGCAATCCCCATTTTGAACACCATTCATTAATGCTATTTAAATCACGTGCTAGAATTAAACGATCATCATCCCCAGATATCTCCCGATAAATCACTGTGTCATCCGCGAACATCCTTATCTTACTTTTCACTTCGCGGTTCAGATCGTTAACAAAAATCAAGAATAGTAACGGTCCGATAACACTTCCCTGAGGAACCCCCGAGGTGACTCTTACGCTGGTAGAACTAGCGCCGTCAAGGACTACCCTCTGTTCCCGGTCTGAAAGGAAGTCTTCAACCCAATTTATTGCCCCCTTGTGTATACCTGCGCCCTTTAATTTATGGATGAGTTTACCATGCGGAACCTTATCAAATGCCTTTTGAAAGTCTAAAAAGATGGCATCCACTTGCCTACCATTTTCACCCGATAAAAGTAAGTCATGTGTGAACAATCCTAATTGGGTCTCGCATGAGCGGGTTTTTCTGAATCCGTGTTGATTGTCACTTAAAAAGTTATTGTTATCAAGATGTCTCATTATGGAACTGACAATTATGTGCTCTAAGATTTTGCAACATATAGAAGTGAGAGAAATGGGTCTATAATTGCTGGGGTCCTCCCTGTCACCACTTTTAAAAATAGGCGGTATTTGCGCGGTTTTCCATTTCCTAGGGACTTTGCACTCAGTCAGTGATTTGTTAAATATAAATTCGAGATACGGGGCGATGTTAGGAGCTAAGTGTTTTAGCACCCTAGCTGGTATGTTTTCGGGACCCGGGGAAATTTTATTCAATAACAGGATAGGTATGCTGAAATCATGCTATTGAACTGCTTAAAAATGGAACTACTAATTAAAAAGAATACGATGTAAAAAGTATCTGTCACACTTTGAACTCCCACTGAAATTCAAGGTGCCCTTCATCCGTCTTTCCTGCCTCCTTATGATTTTTCCCAGCAATCCCATCTCCTCCCCAACAATCCTTGCACGTCTTCAATTTTTATCCTTTCTATTCACTTCACCTTATCTATTCTTCTCCAAATCCACATCTGGAAAGTCCCCAATCTACGTCTTTCATCTTTCCTTAATGATCATGGTTCCGCGCAGCATAAAAACGAACTCCATATTAAAAGTTTGACTATCTCTGCTACCTGCTCTAGCTTTTGCCCTTCTATTATAACGTTTAAATTAGTCTTTTTCTTTCTCGAAAACCGCATAACTTTAGCTTTATTTCCATTTATTCTCATCGAATAGCCATCTCACTGAACTTACATGCACTCAGCGGTAAAATTCAAATCTTTCAGCGCAAAAATTGTTCTCCTCGACCGGGATTCGAACCCGGATGATGTCTGTCCGAGTGCTTTAGGCGATTTTACGCCTTGAAACTTCAATATTTTAATGCATATTAGCGGATGTCTCCGTTAAAAGTAACTGTTGTGGCATATCCTGCATATTTTTTAAACCACTCAGCTGTGTCTGCAGCCCATTGGCTGACTCTCAAACTAAAGCATTGTCGTCCGCATATTTAACTGATTTTATGAATTCCTTGCCGACTTTCATTCCTATCTAAATCTTCCCACTCCTATTTTACCATTTCCTCCGCACTTATGTTGAACAGCACATTATCACATGTGATAATGAACAACCCTGCCTTACATCATTCACCTAACACTGCCCATCTTGTCAATCCATCTGTCGTCACTCGCACGTTCGAATTCTGTGGCTTATACATAGGTTGAGGAGATCTCCTTTTCACCTGTCAACTTCTATTTTCCGGAATATATTCAACGATTCCGCCCAATCCACGCTGTCAACGCCATTTCAAAATATAAGAAACAGACGAATACTCCTTGATTGTATTCAATATTCTTTTATGTTAGTGACCTATATAGTGTTTTAGTATCACGCCCGCCTCTTCCCTTCCCGAACTTTAACGGATCATTCCCTAAGTATTCTTTTGCCCTGCTTTCCATCCTCTTATTGATGATTGTAAGAGCCACTTAAGCTGCGTCCACAATCAAGCTTATTTTTCTGTATTCCTCAAATCTTACTGCCTTTCCTTTCTTTAATATAGGAGCTAAAACTGATCAGGCGAAATCATTTCTCCAATTTTCTACCTAATAAATAATTCCGAATTATTCAATAAAAACTCTTCATCCCAACTTTTCCCACACTTTTATGGGGTTCCGCGGCAATGTCGTCTGCCCCACCGACTTTATTTGATTTCAATTCCCTTAACGCCCTTTCTATTTCGCCATCGAGTTCGGTTTGACCTAAGTTTTACTCATCTATGTCTCACTCTCTCTCTTTGCCTAACCTTACTGGCCTGATGTTTTTGCCATATACTTCCTCTATATATTCCTTCCATATCTCTTAAATCTTCCATAATTTAATCAATAAGTTTCCTGACCTATGGTCCATTGTATACAACGACTTTCCATTCTATCGTTCTGACGGTGCTTTCATATTCCTGTATAGCCTCGAAATTTTAGCCTTGCTCTTTAAAATGCCCCTACCCTGGCACTGTGGCCTCTACCACGCTTCTTTAACCCAATTTTTTCATGCCTCAGTCTATTATTAAAGTCTTTACACCTCCATCCTCCTACATAACTTTGCATCTACATTATGTCATTTCCTTTTGTCGTATGTTTCTAATCAGATCAACAGTAATTCGAATCTTCCTTGTTCATTTTCTATTTACTCTCTTCATAGTTTCTTTTTAGGCTTTCGATATCCCTTTTTTGATATGCTTTCATTTTTCCTCCAATGTATCCAGCCCTCTTTTGTCACTCATGGTTTTCTCAAGAGCCTGATAATTCTTCTTCTTTGTCGATCTGTTCACTGCTTCTATCTTTCACTTCCGAAACCGTCTTCCCTGTTTTTTCTTTTTGAACCGGACACTATACTTTACAATTTATAAATTGTGCGAATTTGTCACGCTCTTCTTAAATTTGTCTCTAGCTATAATATAATCGAACTGATACCTTTCTGAGTTACCCGGAATTTTACGTGTGGGCGGGTACCTACGTATTTTGTGGTTTCTGAAATAAGTCTTACTGATGCTTAAACCCTGTATCTGGTAGAACTCTATTGCATACTTCCCGCTTTCAATTATTGTTCATAAAGCGTACTTTCAAAGCTTTAAAGAATTTCGAAATTAACTTGATGCTAGAATACTTCTTTCTGAAGCACCTACGAGTACCAGTAGACCTCCACTTCATGTCTTGTCACAGTTATTATGATAACATTTATGAAATTAAAATTTTTAACGGCTTTAAAAACTGATATTCTACATCTACATCTACATAAGTACCCTGCGAGCCACCAAAAAGGTGTGTGGCAGGGGGTGTAGCACCATGAGGGAAGGGTAAGGGTAGAGGGGGTTGGGAGTTAGGTGAGGAAAGGTGGGGGGAACCTGTAGGAAAAAAAAATATATACATATATATATATATATATACACATACATATATATATATACATACATACACACATGTATACACATCCTCGCGAAGTCCCTAACCTGTACGTTAATACTTATTGTAATGAACTAAGTCCTGGGGAATTTCGACTACGAGCATTCTGTTCCCTTATCGTTCTTGGAAAAAATGACATTTTAAACCTGTCAGTCTTGCAGTCTATCTCTCTATATTTTCCCTATATGAAGCTGCAATGGATTGGCCTTGAGGTTAAAGTATTCATTGCTCTAGTGAAATAAGGCTATCTAGATAAGGGAACTGAAACTCCAATAATTAATATTGCTACTTTTGTATTAAATGTTACAATATTAATATTGTAACAAACAGTTGAGGGTACATTTAAAGAGTATATGTTTTTATTCAAAGCAACATTAATTTGGATTTTGGTTATGGAGAATATTAATTCAGACTTGTGGTGGTAATAACTTTTAGAGAAGGCGACCGAAAGCTATTGTCATTTGCATCATTGGGGATATTCAGGGTAAGGAGGTGGGTTGGACCTACTCTCATCGAAAGACGGCAAGGGTAACTCCGCAGTTGATAACGTCCCATCCGACGAACGACGTAATCACTCAAAATGCTCTATACAAAGCACCTCAGGTAGGGATCGGGATACCATTGAAAAATGTCTGCCTCCTCCAGGATTCAAACCTAGGCCTTCTCGGTGGAAAGCCTGTGTCTTAGCCACCAAACCAGTCCCGATCCTCTCAAACTTGTCTTAAAGGACATAGCGCAAAATGACCAACAGCCTTTTCCCCTGAGTACAAAAGGACAGAAAATTACATATTCTGATGATATTTGGCATGAGTCTCTTGACAAAGAATCGATTGGCATGCCACGCAGAGAACAGAGAGTAGTGTATGAATGTGAGCAAAGTAAAGAATAGGCAAGAGAAATAAATATGCATTCAAGATTTCTCGTTTTTCTGATTCATTTGTCATTGTGAACCTATATGATATAGCACAGGGTAATGGAAAATATAAAACAATTAAGTACGGTAAAATGTAGTTTGCGTTTTGCGGAAAATGCGTAACTGTGTTTGTACGAAATTTACAGGGCTCTAGACTTTGTAGTTGAGGAGCGTAGGGAAATAATAGAGTCGATAATTGCAGGGAAGCAATTTATTTAATCAATATGGATGGAATATTATTGTGAATATAGATAACAAAAAGTTAAATTTCATAACAAGAATACTTGGGAATTGTAATGTGAATGTGAAGGACCTTTGTTATTTCAAGTTAGTTATGCTCCACCTTGATTATGCTGCAAGTGAATGGGATCCTCATTAAACAGGCTTAATTTTGGAACTAGTCTAAGTGCAACAAAGAGCAGCTAGGTGTGTGAATAGTTGTGATAAACCACTTTGTAGAAGTATTCATATAGTATTTCCATGACGACAACGATCAATTCGTGGATGATACCCGATGATTTAGTCGTTTCTTCCAAGTGAATTGAATAAATATAGGACGATTATGACGGTGACACTTGAAAAGAATTAATTCAAATAAGCCGGGTATGATTTGGTGAAAACTATGGATACCCAAGCTAGAAAAATTCATTCTTTGGATACCAACCACACTAATTCCCTTAAACGTGTCCTAAGAAGTGAGGATAAGCCCTAAAACTGTGCTGTTTATAAAAATAATAAACACAGTTATAAATCCAAGGGTCGGTTTGATATATGATAGTAGAGGTCACTGAATACTAATCCACATATTAGGTTATTAATGGGGCAAGTCCCATTCCCTTAGCCCTATATGGTTTCTTAGGAATATCTGGTTCCCAAAAGAGCAAACGGCTTAAGTGGCGCTGAAATCCTCTCATCGGGGAAGGGGTGTATTGTTCACATTCCTTTTTATCACCTCCACCTGCGGTTTCCCTGCAAAATGTGGTACCGGTACCGCAAAATCGCACGGATTTGGTAGGACGGAGGGTGGGGTGCCCCAGTTTGCTGAGCGCCGGGGTAATGACCGGAGGGTCTCTGAGCACTCCCCTCATGTATGCCACGAATTATTATATGATGGTCAATATCTCGTCGCGTCCGTTCAGTGTAAGTCGAGTCTCCTAAATGTAGCAAAAATAGCGAGCCCTCTATGAAAGGGAAGAGGAGGATCTCATTACAATAAGTATTAACGTACAGATTAGGGACTGAGCGAGGATATGTATACATGTGTGTATGTATGTTTGTATGTATATATATATATCTATATATATATGTATATATATATGCATAGTATATATATATATATATATATATATATATATATATATATATATATATATATATATAAAACCATAAACACAGTAATCAACCCGAAGGTCGGTTTAGTAGGTGATGGTAGAGCTCACCCGTGTACTAGGCCCGACGGCATGTGAATATTTGAATATTCACACATCAGGGTAGGGGGGCCAGTTCCTTTCCCTGTGCCGGTTATGGTTTCCCAGGAAGATCTGGTATCCGAAAAATCAACTAGCTTGGGTGGAGCTGCAGGTGCCCAAAGTGCCTTGCCCGGGAATCGAACCCGGGACCCTCTGGCAGTCCAACGCTCTACCCGCTAGACCACCGCGACCCGATATATATATATATATATATATATATATATATATATATATATATAGTTACTTTCTTGGAAAAGCCACGAACGTGCACAATAAAATTCACTAAATAGTCATAGCAAACACAGAAACTAAAACATAAAAGAGGGACTCACTAGTTCTCGAATTTTCGGTGGTGCAACCACCTTTCTCAAGAGGAATTTATGTGTTTTAGTTTCTGTGTTTGCTATGACTATTTAGTGAATTTATATATATATATGTGTGTGTGTGTGTGTGTGTGTCTGTATATATATATATATGTGTGTGTGTGTGTCTGTGTATATATATATATATATATATATTTATTCTTACAGGTTCCCCCCACCTTTCCTCACCTAACCCCAAACCCCCTCAACCCTTGCCCTTCCCTCATGGTGCTACACCGCCTGCCACACATCTTTTTGGTGGCTCGCAGGGTATTTATGTAGATGTAGATGTAGATCTGGTGCAGAATTGCTGTTGGGGTGGGAGGAGGAGAAGTGGAAAATGGTGGGTTCATGAAAGGGCATTGATTCGCGGGTCGATACTCCCAAAGATGTGGTGCGGTACGCTACAGTGTTTTTCGCAAGTTTTATGAAGATCTGTTTCCGATCCGGTTTAGTGAACAAAAGTAAATCCTCGGAGGAGGAAAAATTAAAAGAAAGAATAATTAACTTCTAGTATCTATGCATTTCAATGAATTTCTATCATTAACAATTATTCATATGAGGAATACCGTCTAAAAGAGAACATACGACATTCGAGGTTTTTATAAAAAGTATTGGTAACAGTTTTTTCCTGATGTATGCATGATCTAGTGCTGAATTCAAACAATCGGTTAAGTGTATGCACGATCGCAGATAGCATTGGCATTGATAAGATGACAGCGCACATCCCTGAAAATTTGGTGATGTGAAAAATCTACGCTATATTCGTCCCGTAGGGCACGACGGACAAACAACAGCAGAGTCGAGTTTCTTCTGCTTACGAAGACCTTCTACAGCGGTTCGTTCCGGGTATCAACGTGCGGTGACCTAACACACCCCGTCACACGCCCTTGCGGTGGCTCGGGGGGTATCATATAGATGCTCCTTCGATGATTTCCCAACTCCTTTACAGTCCGGACTTGGCATCAGTAGACTACTTCCTATTCCCATTAGTGAAATCTTCCCTCAAAGGACTCAACCAAGGGAGCCTAAGTGCCATCAAAAAAACTTGCACGCGTACCCTTAAGAACATTGCGAAATCCTCCTATCAAGGAGCCTTCGAGTCGTGGAAAAGCCACCGAAAAAATTGTATCGACGCTCAAGGGATTTATTTTGAAGAGTTTTTAGACAGTGTAGCAAAATCTAAATTAAATATATTTTTCCAAAACTTTTCCCCCATACGTTTCATACAAATCATGTATCGAGTATACAAGGAGTGAGAGATATTGTCTAGGAAAGCTCCGTTATTTCACGTTTACCTTTTCCTTCACTCTCTTGCCGTCTCCATACAAAACACACGGCTTATATTTCAGTTATCTACTTGCTTATAAATATTTCATTGCAAACGAGTATTTAAATCGCGCTAATACTGACAAGCATGAAAAAAATGTAGGCTTGAAAAACTTTAACTCATATTGTTCCTTGCCGGTTTAAAGAATCGGACTCCATAGTGTTCATAGTGTAGTGTTCCCTTTATTTCCCACAACACCTTTATTCTATTCCACGCCAACCTCCTGGCGTTGGAAGGAGGAAAGGAAATAAGAGTAAAACGGTTGGAAGGAAGATGAGGCTGAAAAGGGGAAAGGAAAGAAGGGTGAAGGGGTTGGAAGAGGGAAAAGTTAAGAAGGGTAAAAGAGCTGGAAGAGGGAAGTGAAAGAAAGGTGACGGGGTGGTAAAGGGGAAAGGAAAGACGTGTGAAGGGGTTGGATGGAGGATGGGGTTTGAAGGGGGAATAGATTTGGAAGTTGGGATTGGTTTGGAAGGGGGAAAGGAGAGAAGGGTGAAATGGTTGGATGGGGGAAGGAGAAAATGAAGAGCTGGTTGGAAAAGTTTAAGGGGGTTAAATGGCAAGGATAGAAGCGGGAAGGTGTTGGAAGGGGATGAAGAGGCGGAAAGGTGTAAGGAAAGACGGGTAAAGGTATTGGAAGGAGGATGGGGTTTGAAGGGTGAAAGGAAAGAAGGGCGAACGGGCTGGAAAAGGAAAAGGAAAGAAGGTTGAAGAGGTGGGAAGGAGGATGGGGTTTGAAGGGTGAAAGGAAAGAAGGGCGAAGGGGCTGGAAGGGGGAAAGGAAAGACGTTTGAAGAGGTGGGAAGGAGAATGGGGTTCGAAGGTGGAAAGGAAAGAAGGGTGAAGGGGCTGGAAGGGGGAAAGGAAAGAAGGATGAAGAGGTTGGAAGAAAGATTGCGTTGGAAGGAGGAAAGGAATGAAGGGTGAGGTGTTGGAAGGAGGATGGGGTTGAAAGGGTGAAAAGAAAGAATGGTGAAGGGATTGGCAGTGGGAATGGAAAGATGAGTGAAGCGGTTGGAAGGAGGACGGGGCCACAAGAGTGACGGAAAGACGTTTGAAGGGGTTATAAGAAGGGAAAGGTAAGAGGGTTGAAAGGAGGATGGGGTTGGGAGGGGGAAAGAAAAGGAGGGTAAAGGGGTTGTAACAGGGGAAGGGCAAAGGGGTTGGGAGGGAGGAAAGGAGAAACGGGCGAACGGGTTGGAAGGAGGAAAGTGTTCGAAGAGGTAAAGGAAAGAAAGGTGAAGTGGTTGGAAAAGGTGGAAATGAAAGAAGGATGAAGGCGTTGGAAGGAGGACGGGGTTGGAAAGAGAAAGGAAATAAGGGTGAATAGGTTAGAAGGGAGGAAAGGAAAGATGAGTTCAGGGGTTGGAAGGAGGATGGGGTTGGCGGGGGAAATGAAAGAAGAGTGAAGGGGTTGGAAAGTAAAGATGGGTGCAGGGGTTGGAAGGAGTATGGGGTTGGCAGGGGAAATGAAAGAAGGATAAGAATTGGAAGGAGTATGGGGTTGGAAAGAGGAAAATAAAAAAGGGTGAAGGTTTTGAAAGGGGGCAAAGGATAGAAGGTGTAAGGGGATGAAAGGGGAGAAAGAAAACGGGGGTGAAGGGTTTGGTAGGAGGATAAGGGTCGAAGGTCGAAAGGAAAAAATGGTGAAGGGGTTGGAAGAGGGAAAAGGAAAGATGGATGAGGGGTTTGGAAGTGGGAAAGAAAAAAGGGGAAAGGGATTGGAATTGGGAAAGGTAGGAAAGGTGAAGGGATTGGAAAGGGGGAAAGAAAAGATTGGTGAAGGGGCTGGAAGGGAAAATGGATATAAGGGTGAATAAGTTGGAAAGCAATGCGGTTGGAAGAGGGAAAGGAAAGAATGGTGAAGGGGTTGGAATGAGGGAAAGGAAAATAGGTTGAAGGTGCTCTAAGGGGGAAGGAAATAATGGTGAAGGGATTTGAAAAAGGATGGCGTTGGAAGGGGGAGAAGAAAGAAGGGTGAAGGGTTTGGATAGGGGGAAAGGATAGAAGGGAAAAAGGGCTGAAGGGGGAAATGAAAAAAGGGTGAAGAGGTGGGAATGAGGATGCGGTTGGAAAGGGGAGATGAAAGATTGGTGAAAGGGCTGGAAGGGGAAAGAAAGACGGGTGAGGTGGTTGGAAGAAGGATGGGGTTGGAAGGGTTAAAGGAAAGAAGGGTGAAGAGGCTGGAAGGGGGAATGGGTAGAAGAGTGAAGAGTTTGGAAGGGAGAATGGGGTTGGAAGGGGGAATGAATTTGGAAGTTGTGATTTGTTTGGAAGGGGGGAAGGAGAGAAGGATGAAATGGTTGGATGGGGGAAGGAAAAAATGGGGAGCTTGTTTGGAAAGGTTTAGGGAGGTTAATGGGCAAGGATGGAAGGGGGAAGGTGTTGGGAGTATGTGGTGGATTGGAATGAAGCGAGGCAGACGCAATCCATTCCTGAAACCCATTTGGACATTGCATATGTCTGAGAGCGGAAAGCGCCGTTGTGTCCAGGGAGAGGCAGGTTTACTGCTGCATGAAGTTTTTTCTCTCTCGGGCGTTTTTCTCTCATTTCGCTTTCTCTGCCCAAGTGAACCTTCCTTTTTTCCATTGTGCCAATGACCTCAGCATTCTGGCACTAGCCTCCCTAATTTGGGTATTAATCGCCATTACCGGATACAAATTCCTAACAATCAAAGGAAAAGCAGGAGGGCGATATTGGAAATCTGAAAAAGGAAAAGCAGGTGGATGCAGTTCAGTTTACTGAAAGAAACAGAGACACAAGAGGGAAAAAAATAGAAAGGAAAACGAAGAGAGAATTCGAGAGTGGGAGCCTATTATTATTGAGGCGCCTCTCTCAGAGTTACAATCGGAAGGATTGTATTTCTGGAGAAGAGACAACGGACACTTCGGCCGAAGATGTCGCTAGAAGCGGCATCCAAGAGCGCGACGACCGTCTCCCTTTGCCCCGGGTGCAGGTTGACCAGGAGCAGGGATAGCAGCTTCAGGAGGTCATCCTTGGTCATCAGCCGCTCCTCGACAACCATAGGCGGTGCCTCGGGATCCCCTTCGGTGAAAGCGGGGGCCTGGAGGACTGCAGGGGGGCGAGGACGATGGGGGCAGTCGTCGGGAGAGAGATTACCACTCGGTCGAAAAATTGTCAACACGGAAACTTGGAACGACTCGATGAAGTGAGCTATCGTTTGCAGGGGTCGTTTTTGAGAAGGAAGAGTAAAAATACAAATGGTGGAGATAGATTAGATTGTTCAATGATATTGCATTTTAAGCAACGAATTAAAGGAAAGTAACAGCCACATTGAGTAAAAAGGATGTCAAACGTGTTACTAATTATGAAAAAGACCAATATTCGGAAAGTTGGCGGAAAAAAACCGTTAACGAAATCAAGTTGAAATATAACCAAATAAGAGGACGACTTTTTCATACGTCTCTTATTCGATCGTCATAAGTGATGACACATTGTCTTTTATGGGCAAAAACGACCTGTGTTCGAATGAGTTTCACGAAATCTATAGGAGTTGGTTTCCTCGGTGTTTCATAATGAGTTACCGGACGGTTTTTGGTGTTCCAGATTCGGTCGGACGTAAATTAAATTTTCATTAAATTTTATCCTTTCCTTTCCTTGATACCTTTCAGAAACTGTCGTCGTCTGAAGACAATCAATACGATGAGACTTCGAAAGTCTTCCTCCAAAGTGATTCACAGACTTTAAATGGAACATTCCAATATTTATGACTTTGTCAGTAACTCGATAATAGTTTGCGATTAAATTAATATGAAATTGGCGTATAATTAGGGTAGCTCATAATGAATGTGTACGGAATAATGACCGGAATAATAATAACATTTTATAGCAATACAGAGCAATTAATGAGTACGTAAAGACAATTTAAACTACCATCGAAAAAGTAGCGCTTATTCATCCACGGAATGTTTTATTTAGGAATTGAATCTCCAGCTGTGTATGTTATGTAGTGAAGCTCTATTTGCTATTATATTGCTAATATATATATATATATATATATTGCTAGCGTTGCACATATTATAATGTGCAACAATTATTATCTTTGCCCGACTTTGCCGAATCAATTTCTCTTTACGTGTGTAACCGGATATGATTCTTATTATAGGACTTTTTATGCTAACGTGAAAGGTGGTCATAAAATAAAAGGTAAAGAGATAATATAAAAGCTATTTAAAAGATGCGATAGTTTCGTTGAATTTCCTCACTTAAGTGAGTGAATGGAAATTTTAATTCCGAATGAAACTTATGCTTCCGTGTGTGAAAACACATGTTTTTGAAAATCGATCTATTTCGTTTAAAAAGTTTTATAAAGGTATATCCGAATCTGGCTAAGCCTATCTCATTTTGTGTATTTGTATCTTATTTATGCAAAACATTTGAAGCTCCTCGTCCGTACTGCTTTTGCGTGATGTGTGTCCAAACAAATCAATTCACGATATGACGAATAGAATCTCTGCAGCTTCCAATCACTTGCGTTCTACGCTGAGTTTTTACTGAATATTCCATTTGAAATTTTCCTTAAAGTTCTTTACAACTTTTTATTGACATTGGTAATTGAGCACCTTAGCTAAATTCAAATTTTTCCTCAAGAAAGTGTCAGAATTTAAACCCTGGGTCTTCCTCTTATTGTTGTATTATCTATTGAGTTTCAGAATCACGACATCCACTTTGACTAATACAGTGACACATTAGATTCCTTACCTGTGCTTTTGGGTCTGTGACTATAATTTACATATCGACGTGATGGTGGAATTTCCCATTCTTACTTTTCAATTATTATTTGCTCCTTTTTGAACTACTTTTTACCAAATTTGTATTTCATCTACATATACATCTACATAATACCCCGCAAGCCGCCGCAAGGGCGTGTGGCGGGGGCTGTTAGGTCACCACCCAAAAAAGGAAAAAAAAATACCGCATTCAAAACCAACACACACGTGCAAACCCCAATCCACAGCAGTGCACACATTCATCGTAACATCCCATCATTCGACGCGCATGCAAACACACATTTATCTCCCATCACTCCACAAGCATGCAAGTACATACGCTTAACTACAACAAATAATTTTACCCCAGGATGCAGCAACAAATTAATCACGAACGTGCAAGCTAGTTTCTAGCAAGTAGCCAGGCGAATTACGACCACCACAAGAACGTTCCGCATAAAAATCTCTCCTACTCAAGACGACAAATTTGGCCCAACGCTGCAGGTGGGAGGAGGGCACACCCACGGAGACGGACAAGGGATGGAAATGGAAATATAGGGTAGCAAAAGAAGAGAAAACAATACTGTAAACAGCAATACTTTATTTAATGGCATTCGGGAAGGGTTTTGACACAACACACAGGACGTTAGTGAAAGTGCATGCAATTGAGTTTAACTAATTGTTACCTAGACACCGAGGGTGGCAAGTGGGGAGTATTTGCAAGGTGGGGTATTTGCAGGTGCATGTTAGTTGATAGCATATGTACTCGTCTTTGAATGCGTGTAAGTTCAAAAAGTTTTTTTATGAATATATACGCCTCTGTGGGTGGGAACAAACGACGCCTCAGAACGTGGACCTGAAGAGATCCTGCGCTCCTTTAAGGAGATGCACTCGGAGGTGAAACGGGTTGAGGCAGAGTTGAAGGTTCCTCTTAAATTAAGTATTTGTAGTATTGTGCCACGTACTGACCGCGGAAGGCTCGCTTGGAGCCGAATAGAGGCTAAAAACGAGAGATTGTTGGGATACTGTCGGGAATTCTGACGGACTTTGTTGATCTGAGGCCTATCCTCTCATCGTGTCGGGTACCCCTAAATCGCTCCGGGGTCCATTATACTGCCGTGGAATCACAGTGTGTAGCGCGTAGGTTAAACGAACACGTTTCTAGGGTTTAGCATAGTGAGAAGGCAAGAGCGCAGGTCATATATTGGGATAAATAAAGTAGAATCCAGTGTTTTTTGTCACTTGAGATCAGGTTACGCCTCACAGATCCAAAAAATAACAGAAAAAACACAAACTTGTTTTAATACAACATACAACCGACATGTAAAAGTAACCGACAACCCTGGCATTGACGTAGAAAGACATTTGACATGCACTTCTCCACAAACGTGTCGTAAATTACGGTCAGACACGAACAAGGGCGTTACTCAAGAGAAAAACAATCTAAATATACTTGTATTAAATTGCAGAAGCCTCAAAAATAAAACAGCGGATCTCGAGCACATAATCCAATGTCATTCGGCTGATATAATATTAGGCACAGAGAGTTGGCTGTGTATTGACATCAATGACCAAGAAATTTTCCCAATAAACTTTACAGTTTACCGACATGATAGAGGTACAAGACCCGGAGGAGGAGTTTTCGTGGCTGTGAAAAGTAAACTTGAAAGCAGACAACTTGCATTTGAAAATAATAACACAGAAAGTGTTTGGTGCACCATACTGCGATCCAATCAACCCAACATTAATTTATGCTCTTTCTATAGACCCCCAGACTCAGATTTTCAAACACTTATTACCCTCAATGAACAAATAAATAAATTTACACGCAAAAATAATAAATGCATCATTATAATTGGTAGCGACTTTAACCTCCCTGGTATCGACTGGGACAGCAATAGCGTTAAATCTCGGACCCGTGATCGCGAATCTTGCAATTTCTTACTAAAATTTGTTCAAAGAAACTCGCACCATCAAGCAGTACGCACTTCCACCCGTGGAAAGAACATATTGGACTTATTTCTTACGAACACATCGGAACGCATTAATAGTGTATCGACGAGAACCGACGAGGGTATGAGTGACCTTAAATCAGTTATTATCAACTTGAACGTAGAAATAAAAAAGAATGTTAAGCCAAAAAGAAAAATTTATAATTATCACAAAGCAGATTTTGAAACCTTTGCCAGCCATGAAAACTCTTCACTACACGATTTCAAAACGCGCTTAAGTCTTGCCACCGTGGAAGAGACTTGCACAAAGTTTATCCAAATTATGAAAAAAGGAATAACAGATTTCATTCCTGTAAAGTACGTTAAAGCAAATCGCGACCCCAGATGGTACAACGAAGGCCTTAAAAAAGCCCTTCGAAAGCAGAGAATGTTACACTCTAGGGTAAAGAAAGCAGGTCTGAACTCATTACCCTTGGACAATAAACGGCTTTTGGGCAAGTATAGATCCTCTAAAATTGAAACTAAAATACAATTACGTAGCGCTTTGCAAGACTTTAAAAGTAAAGTACTCTGCGAGTTTTGAACACTGACCCCAAAGCTTTCTGATCATATGTTAAGGAAGAAAATGGGGGTCAACAACCGTGGCTTGCTTAAGGGACTGCAACAATATCATTCATACTGACAGTGAGGGTAAAGCCAACATTCTAAACGAATTCTTCCAGAGCGTCTTCACGAACGATGTAGCCACCACGTATCCCCAAGAAACAATATAAGTATACTAAACCCATGACAAAAATAACAGCGGACGAGCAAGGAATTGCCAAATTGCTCAAAGACATCAAACCAAACAAATCCCCGGGTCCCGAAAATATACCAGCTCGGGTGCTAAAACACTTAGCTCCTAACATCGCCCCGTATCTCGAATTTATATTTAACAAATCACTCACTGAGTGCAAAGTCCCTAAGAATTGGAAAACCGCACAAATAACGCCTATTTTTAAAAGTGGTGACAGGGAGGACCCCAGCAATTACAGACCCATTTCTCTCACTTCAATAAGTTGCAAAATTTTAGAGCACATAATTGTCAGTTCCATAATGAGACATCTTGATAACATTAACTTTTTAAGTGACAATCAACACGGATTCAGAAAAACCCGCTCATGCGAGACCCAATTAGGATTGTTCACACATGACTTACTTCTATCGGGTGAAAGTGGTAGGCAAGTGGATGCGATCTTTTTAGACTTTCAAAAGGCATTTGATAAGGTTCCGCATGGTAAACTCATCCATAAATTAAAGGGTGCAGGTATACACAAGGGGGCAATAAATTGTGTTGAAGACTTCCTTTCAGACCGGGAACAGAGGGTAGTCCATGACGACGCTAGTTCTACTAGCGTACGAGTCAACTCGGGGGTTCCTCAGGGAAGTGTTATCGGACCGTTACTATTTTTGATTTTTGCTAACGATCTGAACCGCGAAGTGAAAAGTAAGATAAGGATGTTCGCGGATGACACAGTGATTTATCGGGAGATATCTTGCGATGGGGATCGTTAAATTCTAGCACGTGATTTAAATAGCATTAATGAATGGTGTTCAAAATGGGGATTGCCTTTAAATCTTTATAAATGTTCGGTGGTAAATTTCTTTAAAAGATCCTCGGGATTCGCTTACAAATTAGCTGGAGTTGACCTTGAAGTAGTTGATACGGTGAAATACCTAGGTGTTACATTCACTAAAGACTTAACCTGGGGGACCCATATACGTAAAGTTTGCGGGCAAGCATAAAAAAAATAGGATTTATTAGATGCATTGTCGGCAGAAGTGACACCAAGATCAAGGAACGTTGGTATCACGCTCTTGTAAGGCCCCATTTAAAATATGCATGTAGCGTATGGGATGCGTGTGAAAAAGGCCTCATTCGGGAAATTGAGAAGGTTTAACGCCGGGCAGCTCGTTTCGTGGAAAACTGTTACGATAAAACGAAAAGCGTCACTGAAATGCTTATGGAGTTGGGATGGGAATCATTGGAAGAAAGACGTCACAATGCTAGGTTAAACTTACTAAATAAATTCAGATCCGCATGTTTCAGCACCGAGGTCTCGAATATTTTTCGCGCTAGAATACATTGGTCGTTTTGATCATGTGCACAAAATTCGGGAAGTAGCAGAGTCAAGGACTCCTTCCCACGGACAATACGGGATAACAACTGTAGGGTCACACTCGGAGATAACAAAAATGCCACTTGCCACCCTCGGCGTACAGATAACAATTAGTTATACTCAATTGCATGCACTTTCACTAACCTCCTGTGTGTTGTGTCAACACCCTTCCTGCATGCCATTAAGTAACGTATTGCTGTTTACAGCATTGTTTTTTCTTCTTTTGGTACCCTAAATTTCCACTTCCATCCCTTGTCCCTCTCCGTGGGTGTGCCCTCCTCCCACCTGCAGCGTTGGGCTAAATTCCTCGTCTTGAGTAGGAGATATTTTTATGCGGAACGTTCTTGTGGTGGTGGTGTTTCGCCTGGCTACTTGCTAGAAACTAGCCTGCTCGTTCGTGATTAATTTCTTGCTGCATCCTGGGGTAATATTGTTTGTTGTAGTTAAGCGTATCTACTTGCATGCTTGTGGAGTGAAATGAGGTGGATGTGTGTTTGCATGCGCGTCGAATGATGGGATGTTACGATGAATGTGCAGCAGTGCCCACATTCATCTACATCTACATCAGATGTAGATGTAGATGTAGATGAATGTGTGCACTGCTGTGGATTGGGGTTTGCACGTGTGTGTTGGTTTTGAATGCGGTATTTCTTTTTTCCTTTTTTGGGTGGTGACCTAACACCCCCCGCCACACGCCCTTGCGGCGGCTTGCGGGGTATTATGTAGATGTAGATGTAGATGTAGGTTTGCATGGATAGTTGGTTTTCCATGTAGTTCTATTCTACTTTACGGGTGGTGACCTAACACCCCAAGCCTTACACCATTGTGGTGATTTGCGTGGTATTATTTAGATAGAGATTAACTAGCATACCTACATGTATTATTACTCGCTATTATTATCAATTATGTACTGTGTAATTAATCGTCAATGATTGCTACGCCATTTCTTTCACTGGCTCTGTGCATAGACTATTTCCTAATTAATAAGAGATGGTTCTTTATATTTGAAGCTATTGCTTTCAGTTACCAAATGAAAGGAGGGATACATTCTATTTTTATCAGAAACGTCTCTTCTTCCTTCTCTTTCAAATGTTCTACTTCGGGCATTGCTTCACCATGTCCGTTTAGTATTTTGCCTCTAGTATAAGATTGCATGTATCTGCGACATTTCAAAATGCGGAAGTCATGCTGCTATATCTTTTGAGACACCGTTTCCATATAAAAAGGTACCTATACGAGCGCCTGAGTGACCTTCAGCGCAGCAATGGCTTTCCACATAAACACGCGTGATTATTCCGGAGTGTTACATTTGATGGAGTATAAAAATGATAAGGAATAAATGGATTACCAATTTTAAAATTCAGGGCACATTTACCTCCAGGCATAAATATATTAAGCATATGGTATTTTGTTTATGGCACTAAAATAAATAATGTTTCAATCAAGAAATGGCGTTTTATACTTACATATTTTTCTCTGTGTAAGACTAGGATATCGATTTTCAGCATTGGAACAATTATTTATGTGATACGCAAACAGTGATCAACGGAAAGTGAATATGTAAATTATACAAACTTTTCAATTGGCAGTTATGGGTAAGCTAGGGTACGTACTTATCTAATTGGATTCTGGTGTGTTTTGTGGAGAAATCCAATCTAATATTTAACTTTCATTGCGTAGCTTATGACATGCTTTCTCTCGCTTAAGATTTTTAATTTAATTTAATAACCAGAAAAAATAATGTACATTCTCATGATGTCTGTTCATATATTTTACTCTGTGTTTGTGAGTTAAAATTCAAATCTTCTTCCTTCTTCGCCCTTCTTCTGCCTTCTCCACCCTTCGAAGACATATGTTAAGCGGAGGATTCACCTGTCAAGAAAATACATACTCTCGCTAGAGAACATCTCCGAAGTTATTTCAATATCTTCCCTAAATATTTTTCTAAACCCCCAGTAGTGGTTCAGATTTCATATCTACATCTACATAATACCCCGCAAGCCGCCGCAAGGGCGTGTGGCGGGGGGTGTTAGGTCACCACCCAAAACAGGAAAAAAAGAAATACCGCATTCAAAACCAACACACACATGCAAACCCCAATCCACAGCAGTGCACACATTTATTGAAAAATCCCATCATTCCACGCACTTGAAACACACATCTACGTCCCTTCACTCCACAAGCATGCAAGTACATACGCTACTACAAACTACAACAAATAATTGTACCCCAGGATGCAGCAAGAAATTTATCAGGAACGTGCAAGCTAGATTTTAGTGAGTAGCTAGGCGAAATACCACCACCACAAGAACGTGCTACGTAAAACTCTCTTCTACCCAAGGTGAGGAATCCGTCCCAACGCCGCAGGTAGGAGAAGGGCTCACCCACGGAGAGGGACAAGGGATGGAAGGGAAAATTTTAAGGTACCAGAAGCAGAGCAAACAATACTGGAAACACCAATACATTCCTTAATGGCATTCCAATGCGGGCATGCGGGAAGGGTTTTGACACAACACACAGGAGATTAGTGAAAGTGCATGCAATTGAGTATAACTAATTGTTACCTAGACGCCGACGGTGGCAAGGGGCATTTTTGTTATCTCCGAGTGTGACCCTACAGTTGTTGTCCCGTATTGTCCGTGGGAAGAAGGAGTCCTTGAGTCTGCTAGTTCTGGCATCTATTTCCCGAATTTTGTACACATGATCCAGGCGACCAATGTATGTTGGAGCGCGAATAATTTTCAAATACTGTAAATTTGGAAATTTATCACTCAAATTGAGTTGCGGCAATAGTTATATATCCACTAAAGAAAGAGAAAAAGCGGATCGAAAAAGAGTGCAAAAAGTCATTAGATTACCATGCACTGAATACCTTGATTTCTATCTTCATGGAATCAGCTTACTCCCTACATGTGCACACAAAATCCTGGAATATTCACGACATCTGTCTATGTATGTAAGTTGCTGGTTGGCACATGATTGAAATGAATCAATTCAAACAGAGGATAAGCATATTTCGCATTCGAAATGGATTTCTTTCCCATGGACAATTAAACGTAAGCCAATTATATCATCTTAAGGAAACAATTTTCAATGTTGGTCAGATTGGTTTTTTAGCCTCGGGTAAATCTTACGCTGACTCTTGATCGTCGGGGTCAATGTTTTCCCTCGGAAGAGAAAGTAGACACGGAGGGAGCGGGAGATTGGATTGGTGAGCTCTCATTGAACGGATTTCAAAAAGGACGGACGTGGGCGCTTTCGGTCGTCCTTACCCTTCCTCACGCCTTGGTCGTTCCTGCTTGAAATAGGGACCTGTGCGTCCACCCGCACACCTTCTGCGCTCCTCTCCCGCACTTCCAACCCCACATCCCCAATCTACCGCCTCCAAGCCAAGCCAAAATTGTGTGCCTATACTTCCCCTTCGAAACAATGTCCCACTGGACACTGGTGGCTTGTGGGGTATTATGTAGATGTAGATGTAAATGAAAAGCACTTTTAAATTACTAAAAATCTCTGACCCTCTCCAAAAATCCCTTAATCTCCCCCTTATGGTCTCCATCCCTTCCCTTTCGACAAGTAAAATAGCCTCAGCAGATCCTCCAGTCCAATTTCAAGGTGCCTTCAAGAAAGAAATTTCCGAAATATGCGCAGTCCACAAGGTTTCCCCCAAATCTAGATGAACCTCACCTACACTTCCCACCTCACCAAAATCATAGAAAAACTGGCCCAAGCTCACCTGAACTCCCGCACCTCACTCCCCTTTACACAACCTGACACCATACAACATCAAACATATCTAAAAAAAGAAAAAAAGGAAAAAAAAAGGAATAGAAAGAAAAATTTATGTATACATTAAAACAATAAATTTAAAGAAATATATGTATATATATAAATAATAATAAAAAAGAAAGAAAAAAAATGAAAACCAAATAAAATATTATTAAACAATCTCAATAATAAATTAATAACGAACAACTAACACAACACTAACTCAAATTAAAACAACATACTCCCACTGCCCATACAATTAACAAAGTACATGGAGTGCTTTGTTAATTGTATGGGCAGTGGGAGTATGTTGTTTTAATTTGAGTTAGTGTTGTGTTAGTTGTTCGTTATTAATTTATTATTGAGATTGTTTAATAATATTTTATTTGGTTTTCATTTTTTTTCTTTCTTTTTTATTATTATTTATATATACATATATTTCTTTAAATTTATTGTTTTAATGTATACATAAATTTTTCTTTCTATTCCTTTTTTTTTCCTTTTTTTCTTTTTTTAGATATGTTTGATGTTGTATGGTGTCAGGTTGTGTAAAGGGGAGTGAGGTGCGGGAGTTCAGGTGAGCTTGGGCCAGTTTTTCTATGATTTTGGTGAGGTGGGAAGTGTAGGTGAGGTTCATCTAGATTTGGGGGAAACCTTGTGGACTGCGCATATTTCGGAAATTTCTTTCTTGAAGGCACCTTGAAATTGGACTGGAGGATCTGCTGAGGCTATTTTACTTGTCGAAAGGGAAGGGATGGAGACCATAAGGGGGAGATTAAGGGATTTTTGGAGAGGGTCAGAGATTTTTAGTAATTTAAAAGTGCTTTTCATTTACATCTACATCTACATAATACCCCACAAGCCACCGCAGGGGCGTGTGGCGGAGGGTGTTAGGTAACCACCCAAAAAAGGAAAAAAGAAATACCACATTCAAAACCAACACACACATGCACACCCCAATCCACAGCAGTGCACACATTCATCGTAACATCCCATCATTCGACGCGCAGGCAAACACACATCTACCTCCCATTACTCCACAAGCATGCAAGTACATACGCTTAATTATAACAAATAATTTTACCCCAGGATGCAGCAAGAAATTAATCACAAACGTGCGAGCAGGTTTATAGCAAGAAGCCAGGCGAATTACCACCACCACAAGAACGTTCCGCATAAAACTCTCCCCTACTCAAGACGAGGAATTTGGCCCACCGCTGCGGGTGGGAGGAGGGCACACCCACGGAGAGGGACAAGGGATGGAAGTGGAAATTTAGGGTACCACAAGAAGAGAAAACAATACTGTAAACAGCAATACATTACTTAATGGCATGCGGGAAGGGTTTTGACACAACACACAGGAGGTTACTAAAAGTGCATGCAATTGAGTTTTACTAATTGTTACCTAGACGCCGAGGGTGGCAAGTGGCATTTTTGTTATCTCCGAGTGTGACCCTACAGTTGTTATCCCGTATTGTCCGTGGGAAGAAGGAGTCCTTGAGTCTTCTAGTCCTGGCATCAATTTCCCGAATTTTGTACACATGACCCAAGCGACCAATGTATGTTGGAGAGCGAATAATTTTCGAGACCTCGGTGCTGAAACATGCGGATCTGAATTTATTTAGTAAGTTTAACCTAGCATTGAGTCGTCTTTCTTCCATTGATTCCCATCCCAACTCCATAAGCAATTAAGTAACGCTTTTGGTTTTATCGTAACAGTTTTCCACGAAACGAGCTGCCCGGCGTTGGACCTTCTAAATTTCCCGAATGACGCCTTTTTCACACGGATCCCATACGCTACATGCATATTTTAAATGGGGCCTTACAAGAGCGTGATAACAACGTTCCTTGACCTTGGAGTCACTTCTGTCGACGATGAGTCTAATAAATCCTAATTTTTTATATACTTGCCCGCAGACTTTACGTATATGGGTCCCCCAAGTTAAGTCTTTAGTGAATGTAACACCTAGGTATTTCACCGTATCAACTACTTCAAGGTCAACTCAAGCTAATTTGTAAACTAATCCCGTGGATCTTTTAAAGAAATTTACCACCCGAACATTTATTAAGATTTAAAGGCAATTCCCATGTTGAACACCATTCATTAATGCTATTTAAATCACATGCTAGAATTAAACGATCCTCATCCCCAGATATCTCCCGATAAATCACTGTGTCATCCGCGAACATCCTTATCTTACTTTTCACTTCGCGGTTCAGATCGTTAACAAAAATCAAGAATAGTAACGGTCCGATAACACTTCCCTGAGGAACACCCGAGGTTACTCATACGCTGGTAGAACTATCGCCGTCAAGGACTACCCTCTGTTCCCGGTCTGAAAGGAAGTCTTCAACCCAATTTATTCCCAACTTGTGTATACCAGCGCCCTTTAATTTATGGATGTGTTTACCAAGCGGAACCTTATCAAATGCCTTTTGAAAGCCTAAAAAGATGGCATCCACTTGCCTACCACTTTCACCCGATAAAAATAAATCATGTGTGAACAATCCTAATTGGGTCTCGCATTAGCGGGTTTTTCTGAATCCGTGTTTATTGTCACTTAAAAAGGTAATGTTATCTAGATGTCTCATTATGGAACTGACAATTATGTGCTCTAAAATTTTGCAACATATAGAAGTGAGAGAAATTGGTCTGTAATTTCTCGGGTCCTCCCTGTCACCACTTTTAAAAATAGGCGTTATTTGGTGGTTTTCCAATTCTTAGGGACTTTGCACTCAATCAGTGATTTTTTAAATATAAATTCGAGATACGGGGCGATGTTAGGAGCTAAGTGTTTTAGCACTCTAGCTGTTATGTTTTCCGGACCCGGGGATTTGTCTGGTTTAATGTCTTTGAGCGATTTGGTAATTCCCCTCTCGTCCGCTGTTATTTTTGCCATGGGTTCAGTATATATTGTTTCTTGGAGATACGTGGTGGCTACATCGTTCGTGAAGACGCTCTGGAAGAATTCGTTTAGGATGTTGGCTTTACCCTCACTGTCAGTAAGAATGATATTGTTGCAGGCCCTTTAAGCAAGCCGCAGTTTGATGACCCCCATTTAATTCCCTAACATATGACCAAAAAGCTTTGGAGTCAGTGTTCAAATACTCGCAGAGTACTTAACACTTAAAGTCTTGCAAAGATTTTAAACGTAAGAGAGTTTAAAGAAAGTTTAAAGTCTTGTTCTTGGACCAACTGTTTCCAAATGTCTTCCACAGTGGCAAGACTTAAGCGCGTTTTGAAATCGTGTAGTGAAAAGTTTAAATGGCTGGCAAAAGTTTCAAAATCTGCTTTGTGATAATTATAAATTTTTCTTTTTGGCTTAACATTCTTTTTTATTTCTACGTTCAAGTTGATAATAACTGATTTATGGTCACTCATACCCTCGTCGGTTGATACACTATTAATGCGTTCCGGTGTGTTCGTAAGAAATAAGTCCAATATGTTCTTTCCACGGGTGGGAGTGCGTACTGCTTGATGGAGCGAGTTTGTCTGAACAAATTTTAGTAAGGAATTGCAAGATTCGCGATCACGGGTCCGAGATTTAACGCTATTGCTGTCCCAGTCGATACCAGGGAGGTTAAAGTCACCACCAATTATATTGATGCATTTATTATTTTTGCGTGTAACTTTATTTATTTGTTCATTGAGGGTAATAAGTGTTTGAAAATCTGAGTCTGGGGGTCTATAGAAAGAGCATAAATTAATGTTGGGTTGATTGCATTGCAGTATGGTGCACCAAACACTTTCTGTGTTATTATTTTCAAATGCAAGTTGTCTGCTTTCAAGTTTACTTTTCACAGCCGCGAAAACTCCTCCTCCGGGTCTTGTACCTCTATCATGTCGGTAAACTGTAAAATTTCTTGGGAAAATTTCTTGGTCATTGATGTCATTACACAGCCAACTCTCTGTGCCTTATATTTTATCAGCCGAATGACATTGGATTATGTGCTCGAGATCCGCTATTTTATTTTTGAGGCTTCTGCAATTTAATACAAGAATATTTAGATTGTTTTTCTCTTGAGTAACGCCCTTGTTTTTGTCTGACTGTAATTTACGACACGTTTGTGGAGAAGTGCATGTCAAATGTCTTTCTACGTCAATGCCAGGGTTGTCGGTTACTTTTACATGTCGGTTGTATGTTGTATTAAAACAAGTTTGTTTTTGTTCTGTTATTTTTGGGATCTGTGAGGCGTAACCTGATCTTAAGTGACAAAAAGCGCTGGATTCTACTTTATTTATCCCAATATATGACCTGCGCTCTTGCCTTCCAACTATGCTAAACGTGGAATGTTCAGATAACGGATTAATCTCCTGTCCCTCCAATCCACTCTTAGTTTCTGCAATAAGCGCATTTGTTTTTCCCAATTCACTCTATCTAACGGTTTATCGAAATCTACGAAACAGGCAAATATGTCCTGATTGTATTTTATATTCCTCTCGATTAGTGATCTCATTACTGCAATGGCATCAAGCATACCTATCCACTTCCTAAACCCAAACTGATCATCCCCCAAGTAATCATTTGCCTTACTCTCTATCCTTTTGTTGATGATCCTGAGAATAACTTTAGCTTCGTGGGATATCAAACTTATTGTTCTACGGTCCTCACATGATGTAGCCTTTACCTTTTTTGAATAGGAACCAACGTTGGTCTCACAAAATCTTCCGGCCACGTTCCTTCCTCATAGATACCACGAATCAGTCCATATAGAGTCTTCTTACCACATTTTCCTAAACATTTCAATAGTTCCACAGAAACGCTTTATACCCCCACGGCCTTATTTGCTTTAATCTCCCTTAATGTCCTTTGTATTTCATCCACGAGTATGCCTGGACCGAAGCCATCTTCTTCAAGGCCATTTTCCCTTTCTGTCTGACCTTGTTTGCCTAAGTTCTTTACCAAACAGTATTCCTTCCATTTGTTTTGTATATTTTCTTGTTCAATTGTTATCTTACCCCATTTATCCTTAACTGTTAGCAAAGATCTTGCCTTCTTACTTCCGGGTTTTATTCAGAGTAGCTTTGGACGGGGCACGTGTAAATTCTAAATATGGAAAGATAAATGTCCTTTTATATGAAGTTAATGCCGAATATTTAATAAATAATATGTTTTTCGTCCGAATGTCGCATTAAAGTGATTAGTATGTAGCCCCTCCTCATTGAGATCTGATACAAAAAATGTTAATATATAATATTACTTTACGTGATAAAACAAATATATAATTCCCCTTAGAATGCTGTCAGCAAGAGATATATGAAGAATCCCTGGCGTACGCATAAAAACTAAGTGCACTCGGAATTTGGAGGATTTGAATTCTTGATCACCCGAGGCTGTTAAACAATTCATTGCCATTAGAGTCAACCTTGTTGAATCGCATCTTAAAGAATTTAGGCAAAAGGAACTGTAAGATTCTGACTATAACTCTAAAATTAAAGGCATTTACACATCATAAAAGACAATTGGAGTACCAATTGGACTACAATTATACAGGCCTACAAAAAAAATTTATTTTTGGTGCAGGGAATCTTTGTGCTGATTTTAACTATATTTGTAGAGCTGAATCCAAATATGAAATCCGTTTTTATTTAACAGCTCTACTTTTTTAGATATGGCACATCTTACGATTAGTTATTTTAATATTTGATATATTCCGGAAAATAATTTTTAAAGTCAAATAAATCTATAAGTATACTAATTTATAACCTCTGTGCGGTGTTCCTTTTATTTTCAATTAACTGTCAATAAGTTTTATGTATATTTCTATATTGTAGGCCAATAAGATTAAAAAAACAAAAATACGGTACCGGTACAAAAATACGGTACGGTACCGGTACAAAAATAAGTTTTTATCACACAAGGGAAAAGGATATGCTACCCTTCTTTAGTCAAGAAGACAATCTTACATTTTGTTTAGACGTTAAGGGTCTTTTGGAAAAAATGGACTACTATCACAATATGATGCTAGTGATTGGCGTTTGTTTATTGATAGCTCGAAGCGTAGTTTAAAATGTGTATGTAGGACTTCAATTTCTCCCGGCGGATGATGGCAGTGCCTCCATCTCCATCGCTGCCGACGTTTCGATGAAATCCTTTTTCGTCGTCATCAGGGCCAATGACGATGAAAAAGGATTTCATCGAAACGTCAGCAGCGATGGAGATGGAGGAGATTACCCGGATGAAATCCCGAGAAGAATTCACTAAAATGTGTACTTATTCACAATGGTAACAGGTTTGGCGCAATACCAATCGCTCACTCAACTAAAATGAAAGAAGAATACGATACAGTAGCATTGGTCTTACAGAAGATAAAATACCAGGAACATCGCTGGGTGATTTGTGTAGATTTAAAAATGGTGAACTTTCTTCTTGGGCAGCAAAGTGGCTACACAAAATATCCTTGTTTCTTATGCCTCTGGGATAGCAGGGACAGACAAAACCACTGGTTAAGAAGGAATGGCCTAAGAGAGAAAACTTGGTTGTTGGGAAAGAAAACATCATTGCTGAATCTTTAGTTGAAAGAGAGAAAATCATCTTACCGCCTCTACATATTAAACTAGGCCTAATGAAGCAATTTGTAAAGGCTCTTGACAAGGATGGACCATGCTTCGGCTACTTAAGACTAAAGATGCCCCATATAAGTATTGAAAAACTTAAAGCTGGTATTTTTGAGGGGCCACAAATCAGACAACTTACAAAGGATCCTGCTTTTGTCGAGTCAATGAATGAGATTGAAAAAATTAGTTGGATGTCAATTGTTGAGGTCATAAAAAATGTTCTAGGAAATCACAAAAGGGAAAATTATATTGAGCTGGTAAACATTATGCTCAGTAACTTCAAATAACTTGGATGTAATATGAGCACAAAAGTTCACTACCTACACAGCCACTTAGACAATTTTCTTGGAAATTTAGGAGACACAAGTGAAGAACAAGGTGAACGATTTCACCAGGATATAAAAACAATGGTGGCTCGCTACCAAGGAAAATGGGATAACCATATGATGGCAGATTACTGCTGGTGCTTAAAACGAGACTGTTTGAACAAAGTGCACTCAAGAAAATCGCGCAAAAGAAGCTTCCGATGTGTTGAGTGATGTTTTTATGTATTTTTTCTTTTCAATTTGTTTTATTACAGTAAAAAATTTTAGTATTTTTGTTCAATTGTATTGTAAAATTCTGTTGTGTTTGTGGGTGATTTAAGAGCCCTAGAAATAAATCAAGTCTTTATATTTAGTGGGTTTTATTATTAATATAATATTCCCATATAATCATGTGGAAGATTTTTTTACGTAAGTAACAATATATCTCTATATTGAAAACTATAGCTGATAGGAAAAAACTAGTGTCATAATTGGATTCAGCACCCCAATTTTTCTTTAAAACAACATTAAAAGCTCCGGCACCAAAACCACTGTTGGCCTGTGTTATCATTAATGCTACTGGCAATCAAACTTTGTTTCAAGGAGATATCTACGCAATATTAAAACGCACTACATTTTAGGAGCTCTGTATTTCATTTTGTTCATCTGTTTGACGATTTTCTTGTAGAAGTTTTACCTTTCTTCTTTTTTCATGAAAAATTTTTCTTCCAATTCACCTTTGCAAAGTAGGATTTGAAATGCAAAAAATAGAGTTAACGAGGCCATCTCCTACTTGAATAGAAACTCACCTACAAGATGTAAAAGAATTTGGATGTGATAGGTTGGTATTTTTGACTCTTTAATGTTTTTTAAAGGAAAAGCTTCAATTTATTGGATTTTCTCGAAATAAAATTAATAAAATCTTTTTTCCTGTTAATAGTATCAATTGGAGAGTGGGAAACTTGTGACAGACGTTTAATCTATCCCTAATACGTTCGTAGGTAAATACTTTTCGTAAACATCTCTTACATGAATGTTATATAGACAAAAGAGATCTTTCATTAGGAAATGTGTTACGGTTAATCAATTCATCATCGCCTTATCTTATCATTAAGTATTTATCAATTATTAACACAATTAAGGCTATTTATGATGATTTGTGTTAAGGTGTTATTAATGGGTTTAGGGTGATTAGAAATTATCAGGCCAATCATGTGATTAGTTGTCACGCATTCGCATTGTCATTTCATCTACAACTACTCAACACCCTGCAAGTAAACTAAAATAAAACAACATACAAAACCAAATCATTATATCTCTACACCAATATTAGTTTGTTCATGTACTAGAAAAACCTAAATCGCACGAAATAAAGTACTTATATACCAGAATAATTAATAAAAGAATATATACATACAAATTAGGCTGTAGAACTATTAAAAAGATGGGTCAAAATATAAAGAATAAAATGTAGGAAAAATCATGCAAGATATTGACAAATATATAAACTACCAATTGCAATCATTTCCTATGCGATTGTTGTCATGACTATTATGATCTCTAATTGTTCGAGGAAAATACGGTATTTTGAATCTATTCGTTCTCAAATAAATCTCATTGATTTTACGTTTACATCATGTAAAACTACTGCTATAGGACTATTTAATGCTCTAACACTGAGCTTTTATGAATATTTCACAGTTAGTGCCAAAAATACATTATTTTTGAGGTCAAATTATAGTTTCATCCAAATTCCACCCAAGAGCTAACAACCTAAGTTACCGAGGACTCTTTAAATGTTTGAACTCTTTAAATTTAAAATAAACAAATCTCATCGAACCAAGATGCTTTCTTTGTAATTACCCTTAGTGAAAGTACTATAGTAGTATTTTACATTTACGAAGCGTACCTAAGGGAATCGGTTGCATGAATATTTTATTTAGTCTTTAACCAACACACACATGCAAACCCCAATCCACAGCAGTGCACACATTCATAGAAACATCCCATCATTCCACGAGCATGCAAACACACATCTACCTCCCTTCACTCCACAAGCATGCAAGTACATACGCTTAACTACAACAAATAATTTTACCCCAGGATGCAGCAAGAAATTAATCACGAACGTGCAAGCTAATTTCTAGCAAGTAGCCAGGCGAATTACCACCACCACAAGAACATTCCGCATAAAACTTTCCCCTACTCAAGACGAGGAATTTGGCCCACCGCTGCGGGTGGGAGGAGGGCACACCCACGGAGAGGGGCAAGGGATGGAAGTGGAAATTTAGGGTACCAAAAGAAGAGAAAACAATACTGTAAACAGCAATACATTACTTAATGGCATGCGGGAAGGGTGTTGACACAACACACAGGAGGTTAGTGAAAGTGCATGCAGTTGAGTTTAACTAATTGTTCCATAGACGCCGAAGGTGGCAAGCGGCATTTTTGTTATCTCGGAGTGTGACCCTACAGTTGTTATCCCGTATTGTCCGTGGGAAGATGGAGTCCTTGAGTCTGCTAGTCCTGGCATCTATTTCCCGAATTTTGTACACATGATCCAAGCGACCAATGTACATCTACATCTACATAATACCCCGCAAGCCGCCGCAAGGGCGTGTGGCGGAGGGTGTTAGGTCACCACCCAAAAAAGGAAAAAAAGAAATACCGCATTCAAAACCAACACACACATGCAAACCCCAATCCACAGCAGTGCACACATTCATCTACATAACATCTACATAAATTTATGTTGGAGCGCGAATAATTTTCGAGACCTCGGTGCTGAAACATGCGGATCTGAATTTATTTAGTAAGTTTAATCTAGCATTGAGTCGTCTTTCTTCCAATGATTCCCATCCCAACTCCATAAGCATTTCAGTGACGCTTTTCGTTTTATCCTAACAGTTTTCCACGAAACGAGCTGCCCGGCGTTGGACCTTCTCAATTTCCCGAATGAGGACTTTTTCACACGGATTCCATACGCTACATGTATATTCTAAATAGGGCCTTACAAGAGCGTGATAACAACGTTCCTTGACCTTGGAGTCCCTTCTGCCGACTATGCGTCTAATAAATCCAAATTTTTTATATGCTTGCCCGCAGACTTTACGTATATGGGTCCCCCAAGGTAAGTCTTTAGTGAATGCAACACCTAGGTATTTCACCGTATCAACTACTTCAAGGTCAACTCCAGATAATTTGTAAACGAATCCCGTGGATCTTTTAAAGAAATTTACCACCGAACATTTATTAAGATTTAAAGGCAATCCCCATTTTGAACACCATTCATTAATGCTATTATAATCACGTGCTAGAATTAAACGATCCTCATCCCCAGATATCTCCCGATAAATCACTGTGTCATCCGCGAACATCCTTATCTTACTTTTCACTTCGCGGTTCAAATCGTTAACAGAAATGAAGAATAGTAACGGTCCGATAACACTTGCCTGAGGAACCCCCGAGGTGACTCGTACGCTGGTACAACTAGCGCTGTCAAGGACTACCCTCTCTTCCCGCTCTTAAAGGAAGTCTTCAACCCAATTTATTGCCCTCTTGTGTATACCTGTGACCTTTAATTTATGGATGAGTTTACCATGTGGAACCTTATCAAATGCCCTCTGAAAATCTATAAAGATCGCATCCACTTGCCTACCACTTTCACCCGATTAAAGTAATTCATGTGTAAATAATCCTAATTGGGCCTCGCATGAGCGGGTTTTTCTGAATCCGTGTTGATTGTCACTTAAAAAGTTAATACTATCAAGATGTCTCATCTGACTTTTATGTACTCTAAAATTTTGCAACATATAGAGATGAGAGAAATGTGTCTGTAATTGCTTGGGTCCTTCCTGTCACCACTTTTAAAAATAGGCGTTAATTGCGTGGTTTTCCAATTCGTAGGGACTTTGCACTCAGTGAGGGATTTGTTAAATATAAATTCGAGGTACGGGGCAATGTTAGGAGCTAAGTATTTTTTTCCCAAGCTGATATGTGTTCGGGACCCGGTGACTTATCGTTATCGAGTCATCCTCTTAAAATCTGAAATTTTGGACATCAGGGATACGGGTTCAAATCCCGGTCAAAGCGAATGATTTTTACCCGCTAAAAGTTTTGTATTGAGATGCATTTTAGCGTAGAATAGCGGATGACTACGTAAAGAGTTACTGTTGTGGCATCTTCCTGAGTTTCTTGAAAATCGTTAAAAAGGATATTATAAAATGATTCCTTATCTCTTCATATTGTTAATGCTGGTCATTCTAATTGATTAAATTTTCATTAAAGTAACCTACTACTAAAATGATGATTTCATTTTACCTTGGTTTTGGGTGATGATACCTTGATAGAATCCACGAGAACAAAATTGGCATTTAAAATAATGAGGTACGTGGCTTTCTAAGTCATCACATCGAGGACATCCCTGGACGGATAATGATTCAAGGAAATCTCCATTGAGTTTGAAGAATACGTACATAGTGCACAAAAGTGGAAGGTCCTCGACTCAGAAGGTGCATTTGTCCGAGTGTAATTAGAGGAAGAGGTGGAATGGCGGAGTGGGAAAGGAACGCAAGTTGCAATGAACACATCCCCGCAGAATTGCTAAAAGTATTAAAGAGAATTGGAAGGAAAGTGATGGTGGAGCTCCGTTTACACTAATTAAGAGAAATCTTATATCATAAGACTTCGTCGGGTCAATTTAATTTCCACCCTCTAATCAGGTAATGCAGTAACAATTGACGGCTATCGCCCTATGACCGTAATATTAAAAGCGATAAAGTCAGAACTAAAAGTCACCGAACAAAGTTTAAAAAAACGAAGTATGAATAAAGTTTAAATTATAAGTAGAAGGAGACCAGGCCAGGCGTAAGCATTAATATATGAGAGCTGCTGCTACTTATATGTCCAGCCTAGTAATGAAAAGAGAGTAATGTATTGTTTAAAATGGCTTTATTGTTTTTCGAAGTATTCTCTATGATAATCAATACGCTTTTGCATGTTCTAGAACCAATTTTCGTAGCACTTTTTCCACTCCGATTGAGGTACCTCCAAAATATGGTTTTAGAATGCATCAACGGCTTCTTCAGGCACCGAGAAAAGTTGGCTACGCAATGTTTTCTTGATAAACGGGAATAAAAAGAAAGTCAATGGGTACTTAGTAAGGGTTGTACGGTGGATGATCCGTCAATTCGACGTTTTGGCCAGTCAAATACGTATTTGCTTCAGCTCAGCTGTGAAAACTTCCTTTGTCATAATGAAGAATGATCCTTCATTACCGCTTCTTTTTTGATGATCTTCCTTTAACAGTTCTTGCACATCATTAATGTTTTCTGGCACAAGTGATACTGGACGACCTTCACGACTTTCGTCGCTGAGCGAAAGGCCGCTATGATGGGATTCGTTTCCATTCTATTCTTCCGATACCAGCGTTTCAAAGTGGCAAAGGATGAGCCTTTTTCCTCAAGAGTGAAACTAAGTTGATCGATGCATTCCAATGTTAATAATCTACGTCTAAAGTCGTAAATAATCATCGCACGAAAGTGTTTACGAGTTAACCCCATTTTCACATTAAGACAAAATTTACGAATCACTGTAAACAAACCCAATTACAATCTGTATAATCAAACAACATAATGCTCTAAAAAGCGTTAAAATGGACAAACTTTCAGATAAAAACTTCAAATGGCACATAAAGTAACTAATGTTATCAAGGCTATAAATATAAATAGCAACCCGCGTTGCCAACGTTTGCCTAGTGAATATTGAGAAAGTATTTGTATTAATGGAAAATATGAATATATGCTTGTGTATATATATATATATATATATATATATATATATATATATATATATATATATATATATATATACACACAGGCCAATCCCAACATCGTGGTACTTTTAAACACCCAAGACTATATTTCCAAAGCCCTCAGTCACCTCAACGACACATCCAACTATACCACTTTTACCGACAACCCTACTCCAACCTTCCAAAAGGAAATTCGGTCTCTTCTCCTCCAATTTGGACCTGAAGAAGGCCTCACCTCCCAAAACATATCCCTTCTCTCACCCCCAAACCCCAGAACACCCCAGTTTTATCTCCTCCAAAAAATACACAAACCCAATACCCCTGTCGCCCTATAGTTTCTAGTTTCAACTCTCTCACCGAAAGAATCTCCGCATTCCTTGATTAAAACCTACAACCTATCGTACTCTCATTGCCCTCCTTCACGAAAGACACGTATCACTTCCTCCACCGTTTAAACTCCGTCTCCATTCCCTCCACCTCCAACCTGCTTATGGCCACCATCGACGTCACCTCCCTCTATACTTCTATTCCCCATGCAGAAGGCCTATCCTCCCTCCGACACTGTCTTTCTCTACGCCCCCCACCCCAGTGCCCCTCTACCGTATTTCTTCTCAATCTCGCCACTGTCGTCCTGAGCAAAAATGTATTCTCTTTCTAAAACTGTTTTTATCTCCAAACGAAAGGCACAGCGATGGGAACGAGGATGGCGCCATCGTACGCCAATCTCTTCATGGGCCACCTTGAAGAGAATTTCCTTTCACAGCAACCCTTCCAACCTCTTTTCTGGGTCCGCTACATCGACGACATTTTTATGCTCTGGACACACGGCTCTGATTCTCTAGACAATTTCTTATCGGCCTTAAATTCTTCTTTCAGTGTTAAAATCACTTCTTCCATTTCTGACTCCACCATCAACTTTCTTGACACAGACATCTCAATTCACAATAACAAATTCACCACTTCAGTACACATCAAAGCCACCAATCATCAACAATATTTACACAATACTAGTATTCATCCTTCTCATACCAAACGCTCAATTCCCAACTCTCTCTCTATCCGCGGACATCGGATTTGCAACACCACAGCTACCCTCAACAAATACCTCCACAATCTACACCATGCACTCCACAAACGCGGTTACCCAGAAAAGCTCCTACAGGATAAAATCTACCACTCCACCCGACCTCACACGCCGCAGAATAACTACCCCACATCTGACGCTGGACTCAACCTTTACACAACCTATTTCCCCGGATCCCACAGACTGAAAACCATTCTCAAAGAATGATAAAGAAGCAATAAAGTGTGGAAAAAAGTACCATCTCTCTTTTGATTTATTAGAATGGATTTCCACAAAGTGAAGCCTGAAACCATCGAGTTTATCATTCTCAAAGAACTTTATCATACATTAAATGACAATGACGCGACCACATCCTTACTGCCCCAATGCCCCTCTGTCGCTTAAAGACGACCAGCTAATCTCAGAAACCTTCTGAGATCAACCAACCGTTTGACACCCCGCCCTGACAAATTTCCACATATTTCCCCTACCTGCAATCGCCCCCGATGTAAAATATATCTCCTAATCAGATCTGCTCCCCTCTCCCCACATCCCCTCATTATCTTTTCACCCCGTTTCCACGCTAATTGCCTCTCAAAAAATATTATCTATCTTTTGTCGTGCAAACAATGCACCTCATTCTACATAGGCGAATGCATTACCTCCTTATCCATCCGATCCTTTAAAATTCCCACCCTTAACCGCCATCTTTAATTTCTTTCCCAACAGTCCCTAAACCTTCCGCCCCTCTCCCCACCCAGGCTCTTTTCCCTAAAAACCTCTCAGTCTGACCTAAAGAAGGCCTCGGAGTAGACCGAAAGCTTAAATCATCTACAGTGTGAGTGTCCTTTTACGTCTTATCTGTTTTATTCTGTGTTCTATTGTGCCGTCCAAAAGTTATATATATATATATATATATATATATATATATATATATATATATATTACACAAGGAGGAAGAAGTTGATAGGATGTATGATGAGTTAGAGGATATCATCGCGAGTGTTCCTGCAGGGAAACATTTGATAGTGATGGGGGATTGGAATGCGACGGTAGGCGAAGGAAGAGATGGTGGTGAGGTTGGGGACTATGGGTAAGGCACGAGGAATGAACGCGGGGAGAAAGCAATTGAATTCTGCAGGAGACAGGGGTTAGTCATCACTAACACATGGTTTAGACACCACAAAAGGCGTAGGTATACATGGATAATGCCAGGCGACTCAGAAAGGTATCAGTTAGATTATATTATGCTCAGGCACAGGTTTAGGAACAGTGTGACAAATTCGCACAGTTTCCCAGGAGCGGATGCGGACTCTGACCACAATTTAGTTGTTATGAAATGTAATGTTCGTTTCAAGAAGATAAGGCAAGGGAGGCGGGTTAGGAAATGGAATTTAGAAGCAGTAAATGGATTAACGAGGAAGGATTATCAGCAGGCTGTAGAGAAAATGATGGATGACGGTAAAGAACCGAGTACTATCGAAGAAAAATGGGAATGTATCAAGAAAGGGATATTGAAAGCCATAACAACTAAATTGTGGTCAGAGTCCGCATCCGCTCCTGGGAAACTGTGCGAATGTATCGCACTGTTTCTTAACCTGTGCCTAAGCATAATAGAGTCTAATTGATACCTTTCTGAGTCACCTGGCATTTTCCATGTATACCTACGCCTTTTGTGGTGTCTAAACCATGTGTTGGTGATGACTAACCCCTGTCTCCTGCAGAATTCAATTACTTTCTACCCGCGTTCATTCCTCGTGCCTAACCCATAGTTCCCCACCTCACCCCCATCTCTTCCGTCGCCTACCGTCGCATTCTAATCCCCCATCGCAATCAAATGTTTCCCTTCAGGAACACTCGATGATATCCTCTAACTCATCTTACATCCTATCGACTTCTTCCTCCTTGTGGCTATATGTTACCTCTCTCTATCTCTCGCTTAATATTTTCTAATTTGCCTCTCCTCAATATTGTCCTGACGTTCCAGGTTCCATTCTAACTATTTTCATATATATATATATATATATATATATATATATATATATATATATATATATATATATATATATATATATATATATATATATATATATATATATGTGTGTGTGTGTGTGTGTATATAGATAATGCGGAAGTACTTACGAGAGTGGCGACCGTTTCCGTTTCTTCAAATGCCCTCCATTGGAATTCATAGTGCGCGAGTGCCTGCCATTCGCCCTTGAGGTTTGCCTTTCGCCACGCGTCGTCATCCGCAAGGATTTGCAGGCCGAGCTTCGCGTAGACCACCTTAACCAGTAGCTCTCTCTGTTAAATTGAGAACACCCAGTGAAAACGGGCCATAGAGCTGGCAGTCGTCTGACCAGCGGACAAATGGCAAAATCAAACATCGGCATTGACGTGCGACCATTTTAAAAAGTAATCAATTTGAGCTCGCCAGCGCGAAAGAAACGAGAGTGGGCCAAATGAACAACCACTCCAAAGAGAGACAAAAAAACAATCACTCGTGTACACTCTCTCCCCGCTACTCTCACCCTGTGGTAACAAACCAACAGGAGCCTAAGATCTACATTATGAAATAAGGTCAGCCTTGAAACAGTAGACAAAATCATATCACGGCCTTCCCGATAGAAGAAAGTCGAGAGTCAAGCTTTTCTAAGAAAAAATGGCTTCTGGAAGAACTAGGGGGTCAACCGCCGCTCGAAACAAAACGGGATTGGAACCTCAATTTCCTTGAGTCCAGCAGTATTGCTCTCCAAATTAAGGTGGCCGAGGCCGTGGTCGCCAGCGAAATCAGACACTCGATAAACACAATCAGTAATCGTCTTTCTCTCAAGGAACCTTACTTTACACTGAAATTTGCGGTCGTATATGTAGCTTACTGTCCAGATTGGTTAGAGCATCCTTAAATCTATTACCATGAGAAGGACTATCTGTCCGCAAAGTAGCGGGATTTCGTGTTTGAATGTGTCATGGCCAATGTAGCTCATCTCTTTCTTCTGGCCATGCGTGCCACAAAACGCAATGTTCCTATCCTTTATTATGTCGTATGATTTCTTTCATACTGCCTTTTTCACCCACCAAAGGAGAGAAAGACGACCCAAGAAAAAAGACAGTAGACGCGTGGCGTGGCGCAAGGCAATCTTCAAGGGCGCATGGCAGGCACTCGCGCACTATGAATGCCACCGGAGGGCATTTAAAGAAACGAAAAAAGGTCGCCTCACTCCTGCAAAATGGAGAAACAATTAGGGTCAAGACCCTGTATCTCAGGGAGCTCGCCGAGCAGCGAATAAAGACATTTAAAAGGACGTTATCTTGGAAAAACTGGGCGACCAACAGAGCAAACGATGAGGCACGTAGTCGAATGTTCAGCGTAATCGCGAACGCGGTCATAACGGGGGAAGTGAGGAACCACCTAATGTTAGCTGATTCGCCCCTTTGTCCGTCATGCGGTCGAATAGAGACCGTCGCGCATCTGATTCTTGGCTGCAACGAAAAACTCTTTCCACCTTTTCTTGTGTCGTGTTTTTCTCCTTTGGTGGGTGAAAAAGCTCCCTGGCGCCATCTCTTGGCCAAAGAATCGGGGCCCTTGGCTGCATTTAAGGCCGCAGATTTCAGTGTAATTAAGTCTCCTCGATAGCTGGACGTGCCTCTGTTTACCGAGTGTCTGATTTCGCCGGCGACTGCGGCATCGGCCGCCGGGATTTGGAGAGCCGCACTGCCGGACGTTCTCGGAAATCAAGGTTCCAATCGTGTTCTGTTTCGAGCGGCGGTTCACCGCCTAGTTTCTTCCAGAAGGGTAAAGTTTAACTCTTGCCTTTCTTCCGCCGGGAGGATTGTGCCTTGGTTTTGTATACTGGTTGGTGACTAACCTTGACTCTAAGGCTCCTTTTTGTTTTGCCTCCGCGGGTTGCGAGTAGCGGGGAGGAAGTGTACACGAGTAATTTTTTTTGCCTCTCTTTTGAGTGGTTGTGCCATTGGCCCGTTCTTATTTCTTTCGCGCAGGTGTGCTAGATTTCATTTTTGTTCAAAATGATCGTACGTCGCGTAAACACGCTCGCCTTGCAAGTTGACGAGAAGGCAAAGCCCCTTACTCCGTTGGAGGTCCACCTCTTCACACTAGAGCCGCTGGGCCTCACGCACGAAAGGATATTGGCGATCCAATTTGGATACAATCACCATTGTAAATCGAAAGCTGGAAATCGAAGCTGTAAATACTAGGATTTTCGAGAATACTCCGCGGAAACTATCGTTTCCGTCCTTAAGGGATTAGAGGGCGACAATAACTATTGACGAGACTTCCGGCAGCTCGAGTAATATCAAAGTTCTTTCTCCCCGTGGGGATTGGAAGAGTTAACAAGCAGAGGTCCAACGTTTTGGTAATAACCATTGCTCGCATCGCACCCATGGCTGTGGAGGAGGCGGCACGGTCGCTACTGTTTATCGAGGGTGCGCCCTCCGCTTCTCCCGCCGGCTCCCCACATCCAACTCCACTTGGAGGGAAATTTCAGAGGGAGCGAAAGTCGTCAACGGAAGAAAGGGATGGGAAAATAGAAGAGAACATACGACACTAAACTCCTGATTTCGAACATCGGTATAGCTGCAGTCCCTACCAGCTCGTTTATTCTCCCACGACCTCCATCCCCTGTCTTTGTGGCCCCGTCAAAGGAGGACAGATCATCCTTCGTCCCTCCTTTCCGCGACCACGCCATCGACGCCCTCCTCCCGCAATCCTTGCATCACGGGCTTCCAAACCCTCGAGAACCGCTGGGGACAGCGTCGGAGAATTCATCTGACTGCAAATGACCCCCATCCCCAACTGCTGGCCCCTCGATTCCAATTTCAATGACACTAATGAAAGTATCACCGAACCCGGATATTGACACATCGAATAAGAGTTTGTGGATGTCAGAAATCCATATCTACCATCGCCCTTCTCCATTCTGGATAGTCAAGATGTCGTCGATCTTCCCAGGGCTCCCCTAGAGGCGGATCGAATCGACCTATCTTCCTTGATTACTCCCGACGAGGCACAATCGGCATACTATATGACCCCAGTCCACCACCCCGACCTCCCTGAGACCACCTCCTGGCCCGGGATGGGTCCCAGCTGTGCTCGCTCGAAGAAGACCCCCCGTGGAACGCCGCCGAACAACCCACTCTTCGTGGAGACCACGGCTTGCTTTTTCTCCACTGTCGAGAATGAGAGGAAGGGATGCGGCGACAACTCGTGACCTCGATCGTCGACACGTCGGAGGAATCGTCCCGGGAAGCAGCGAAGTACTCGTCGCCAGGGTTCAAGCCGCGACCAGAGCAACGTAAGACACCGCCAGAACTATGGTAGGTAATTTCCGGTGCACATAGCTGTCCAATAATTTCACCAATGAATATTATTTTGATGAATATTGGCGGTGTTTGTCGTGCCTTAAAAATTGCAGTCCTCCAACGTTTTCTTCGCGATCTCAGGGCTGATATAATCCTCCTTCAAGAAGCAAAGGAGGGCATATTCTGGGATGCGAACACTTTTTAGGCTATCGGCATTTTCGACGACTGTCTTTCTGGCATCACCACCCTAATCCGAAATAGCATACCGTTCTCTCATGTTTGCCGCCACGCCTCGGGCCGAATAACGTCCGTTATCGTGAATGGCATCCACATCACCAATTTTTACGCTCCCTCCGGTGAGCGTGTGAGGGCAGAGCGCGAAACTTATTTTAATGAAATTTTACTCCCCTACCTGTTTTTCTTCTCGGGGAAGGCACTCGGGTGGGGATTTCAACTCCATTTACAGCAGAGAGAATATTGCCTCGAACAGGGATTGGATGACATACTATCCAATCTGGGCACTCTCACTGATACTCGAATCCATTGGAGCGATTAACGCAGTGTGTTCTTTCTGCGTAGGTCTCGCCCTATTCACGCGATCAGGGATTAACTCTCGGACGCGGATTGACTACTTTTTCCTCTCGACATACCTTAAGAATGATGTCCAGAGAGTGGAGACCCTCCCAGTGTTCTTCTCTGATGATTGCACGCTGATTTTGAGTGTTACGTGCCCGGATATCACCCCGCCCGCGCCCACTCTCAACTGCGGCACCACGTGACGCATGGACCTCCACGTGCTGGAGGACTTCATCCGGGTGTGCGAACTGATCGCAGCACTCCGTCCCGGTACAGTCCACGCGCTATTGTAGGATTCAAACCCCAAATTTTCACCCACATCAAAAGGCAAACTTTTGAGTGGCGTAGAGAAAAAAACTACACCATTTCCTTTTACTGCCGGACGCTGGTGGAGCTCCTGCGTAAGGATGTTGTGCCGAAGGATTTCCACACCCAAGTTTCGTCCAATAAAAAAATTATCCTCGACCACGAACTCCAAAAATTCGATCCCCAAAAATGACAAAAAGAACTAGACACAGAGATTGGAGGCGCCCTAACGCTATCCAGGCTTCGGCGCTGAATCAAATCCAACATCGGCTCCGCCAACGACAGAATCCCAGGCAGAGGATCTGCCTGGGCGACACCGACCTCCTTAGGGAAGCGACCCGGCACTTTCAAAAGGCTTTTAAAAGGTATCCCCCGTGGAAAGGAGGAAACGCATCCACTCTCTCTCCTCTCCGTATGCTATCCTCAACCCAAGAAGACGATTTAGGTCGAGACATAAGTTCAGAGGAACTGGACTCTCTTTCATGTTCCCGGCAAGGGCAAAGCACCCGCTTGAACGGCCTACACATTGAATTTTATTTCGCGTACTGGGATGTTTTCAAACCTATTTCAACCAACCTTTTAAATTTCATTTTAATTACCGGCTTTTAGACTGCAAGTCAGCGGACCGCCCGCGCCGTGATAACCCTTATACCAAAGATTATGTGGCCTAAATCTTTCATCGATTTTCGGCCAATCGTACTTTTAAATGCCGACAAAACCGCGAGATAGAAAAGGCATTAAGATAGATGAAACTAAATTTGAGGTTAAGGTAGACAATATAAGGTACCTCCTAAGACACCCTCACTTAATGGCCGCCCAACTGGGGTCAGACGCCATTGCAGCCGCCTCACTGAGGAACAAACGCTGCGTGGACTACCTTTCGTCTGGCTCCTAACCTTCGACCTATCTGGCATGGGTGACCCTTCCAGGAATATTTATCATTACTCCCGCCAGCACAGCTCTAGAGGTCATCGGAACACACAAGCCCTTCCACCACGACAAAAATAAATTATATATATATATATACATATACATATATACATATACATATATACATATACATATATACATTACATATATACATATACATATATACATATATACATATACATATATACATATACATATATACATATATATATATATATATACATATACATTCAAACATAGAAATAGGTATAAGGAAAGGGGATAGGAAAACACATAAAGAGGCGAACACAGGACATGTGGGGAAGGCGGTGTTTGAGCAGATCATGAAAGTAAAAATGTTTTCTTGACCGGGATTTGAACACCGGATCATCCACTTGCCGGGCGGACGCGCTACCGTTACACCACCAAGGAAACTTAATTTACCTCGAGATCTGCGATGTTTTTAAGACGCCCAAGTGCTCTGAATCATTTGCCAAAGGAAGGCTTTAGGGAGCTGTTCAACCCACCAAAGGAGAAATGGACAATACACACAAGAAGAGGGGACAGTTGGTTAGAAAGCATATAGTATCATATAGAATAGGAACAGTACGTTTCGTGGCACGCATAGTCAGAAGAAGAGATGAGCCACATTGGCCAGATACACATTCAAATACGAAGTCCCGCCATACGGCGCACAAATATTCATTCAAACATAGAAACAGGTATAAGGAAAGGGGGTAGAAAAACACATAAGAGGCGAACACAGGACATGTGGGGAAGGCGGTTTTTGAGCAGATCACGAAAGTAAAAATGTTTCCTTGACCGGGATTTTGAACACCGGATCTTCAACTTGGCGGGCGGACGTGCTACCGTTACACCACCGAGGAAACTTAATTTACCTTGAGATCTGCGATGTTTTTAAGACGCCCAAGTGTTCCGAATCATTTGCCAAAGGAAGGCTTTAGGGAGCTGTTACACCCACTAAAGGAGAAATAGACAATACACACAAGAAGAGGGGACAGTTGGTTAGAAAGCATATAGTATCATATAGAATAGGAACAGTACGTTTCGTGGCACGCATAACCAGAAGAAAAGATGAGCCACATTGGCCATGTACACATTCAAATACGAAGTCCCTATCTATTTCTATGTTTGAATGAATATTTGTGCGCCGTATGGCGGGACTTCGTTTTTGAATGTGTATCTGGCCAATGTGGCTAATCTCTCATATATATATATATATATATATATATATATATATATATATATATATATATATATATATATATATATATATATATATAATTATCCCTCCCATGGACTACAACCTTGTCGTGGAGGAAGGGCTTGTGTGTTCTGATGACCCCTAGAACGGTGCTGGCGGGAGTAATAATAATTACTCCTGGAAGGGTCATCCATGCCAGATAGGTCGAAGGTTAGGAGCCAGACGAAAGGTAGTCCACGCAGCGTCTGCTCCTCAGTGAGGCGGCTGCAATGGCGTCTGACCCTAGTGGGGCGGCCATTAAGTGATGGTATCACGTTAAAAACACTATTGAGGTAGGCAACGGGAAACCACCTCAATTATGATTCCCAAGAATATAATAATGGGCACTTTAGATAATTTGAGTCCTGGCAACTACGGGACTCGGCCCAAGTGGCCGTGTGTCGTGCCCGGCAGCGGGAGAGGCAAGGCTTCCGCGGTCGTCATCCCACGAAACCCTTGCAGGGAAGAAATAACTGCAGCAGGACAGAAGACTCAGAAGAAGACGAAGGTAGTTAGAATAGGAACCTGGATCGTAAGGACAATGTTGAGGAGAGAAAAATTAGAAAATATTAAGCGAGAGATGGAAAGAGGTAATATATAGTAGATGTTTTAGCTCGCTGCGACGTGAGATGGAAGGATAGCGGGGATTACTGGAGTGACAATTATAGAGTGATATACAGCGGCGGGGACGAGAGCCAACGAGGGGTTGCCGTAATTTTAAATAAAGGGGTAAGAAGAAGCGTAGTCAACATAGAGCAAGCAACTGATAGAATTTTACTAGTAGAGATTAAAGAAGAGCCGACGAACTTGGTCATTGTTCACGTATACATGCCACCGAGCGACCACAAGGAGGAAGAAGTCCATAGGATATATGATTAGTTAGAAGATATAATCGCGAGTGTTCCTGCAGGGTAACATTTGATAGTGATGGGGGATTGGAATGCGACGGTAGGAGAAGGAAGAGAGGGTGGTGAGGTGGGGGCCTATGGGTTAGGCACGAGGAATGAACGCGGGGAGAAAGCAATTGAATTCTGCAGGAGACAGGGGTTAGTCATCACTAACACATGGTTTAGACACCACAAAAGGCGTAGGTATGCATGGAAAATGCCAGGTGACTCAGAAGGTATCAGTTAGATTATATAATGGTTAGGCACAGGTTTAGGAACAGTGTGATAAATTCGCACAGTGTCCCAGGAGCGGATGCGTACTCTGACCACAATTTAGTTGTTATGAATTGTAATGCTCGTTTCAAGAACATAAGGCAAGGTCGGCGGGTTAGGAAATGGAACGTAGAAGCATTAAATGGATTGACGAGGAAGGAGTATCAGCAGGCTGTAGAGAAAATAATGGATGACGGTAAAGAACTGAGTACTATCGAAGAAAAATGGGAATGTATCAAGAAAGGGATATTGGAAGCCGCTAAAGACAATATAGAAACCGTTAACGGGAAAAGGATAAGGAAACCATGGGTAACGGATGAGATGATTGCAAAGATGGATGAGAGAAGAAGATGGAAAAATGTAAACACAGAGTGATGCAAAATGAAGTACAAAGAGTTAAAGAATAAATTGGGAAGGGCCACAAATAAAGCCAAAGAAGAGTGGTGGAAAACGCAATGCGAGGATATGGAAAGTTTTCAGAAGAAGTGTGAAATTGGTGCTCCCTACAGCAAGGTTATGTTATTGTCGGGAAGTAAGAAGGCAGGATCTGTGCTAACACTTAAAGATAAATGTGGTAGGATAATAGTTGAACCAGGAAAAATCCAAGAGGGATGGAAGGAATATATAGAAACTCTGTATGGTGAAGAACTTAGGCCGACAAGGTTATACATAGAAAGGGAACAAGACGTAGAAAAAGATAGCTTAGGTCCAGGTACACTCGACGATGAAATAGAAAGGGCATTAAAGGAGATGAAAGCAAATAAGGCTCTGGGGTTGGACAACATTCCTGTAGAAATTTTGAAATATTTAGGAAAAGGGGGGAAGAAGGCCCTATATGTTCTGATTCGTAGTATCTATGAGGAAAAAATCTGGCCGGAAGATTTTGTGAGATCGCTGTTAGTTCCTATTCCAAAAAAGGCAAAGGCTTCGTCAAGTGAGGATTACAGAACAATATGTTTGATATCCCACGCTGCTAAAGTTATTCTCAGGATCGTCAACAAAAGGATAGAGAGTAAGGCAAATGATTACTTAGGGGATGATCAGTTTGGGTTTAGGAAAGGAAGAGGTACGCGTGATGCCATTGCAGTAATGAGATTACTAATCGAGAGGAATATAGAATACAATCAGGACGTTTTTGCCTGTTTTGTAGTTTCGAAAAATCGTTTGATAGAGTGAATTGGGAAAAATTAATGTGTGTATTGCAGAAAATAGGAATGGATTGGAGGGACAGGAGACTGATCCGCAACCTGTACATGTCTCAGACTGCTCAGGTGCGAGTGGGGAACGGAGAGTCCGGATGGGCAGTGTTAGGAAGAGGTGTAAGGCAGGGTTGCCCATTGTCACCGGTACTGTTCAACGTATATGTAGAGGAAATGATTAAAGAGGCATGGGAAGAACTGGAGGTAGAAATGAAAGTCGAGGGGGAATTCGTAAAATCGGTTAGGTTTGCTGATGACCAAGCATTAGTTGCTCAGTCAGCCCAATACGGTTGCAAGCATTGTTGAGTGAATTGGAGGTTCAGTGCGATAAATATGGGATGAGAATCAATATTAATAAAACAAAGGTTATGCGATATTCCAGAAAGAAAAAGGCTAAGCTAAATATTAAAATAGGCGGGGAAAAAATAGAGCAGGTAGAACAGTTTACATATCTCGGAAGTGTTTTGGACCAATACGGTCGAAATGGTAGGGACGTAAGGAGAAGAATTGCGCTAGGCAAGGAGGCTTTCTCAAAGAGGAGGGAGTTGATGACGGGGACGTTGAGTAGGGATGTTAAGACAAGACTCGTAAAAACTCTGATATGGAGCGTAGCTATGTACGGCGCGGAAACGTGGTCGCTGAAGCAGGAGGGTAGACGTAGAATGGAGGCTTTTGAAATGTGGGTGTGGAGAAGAATGGAGAAGGTGAAGTGGACCGATAGGAAAACAAATGAGGAAGTACTAGAAATGGTGGGGGAGGAGAGGGGTTTGTTGAGAGAAATCGTATGGAGGTAGGAAAAATGGATGAAAGGCGTATTGAGCGGTAGTGGAAAGTTGAAGAAGGTAATGGAGGGGAGGATTTTGGGCAAGCGAGGAAAGGGCAGGAATAGGATAGGGATGTTGGACGGGATGAAGGGAAGAAGGAGGTATACGGAGATGAAGAGGGACCTGATGTAGATTAGGTTGCTGGATTGGGTTTCGTTTAGTGTTACAAATTTTTATATGATGGTTGTGTCCATCCAAAAACCTACCTTAACTGGTACATTACCTAATAATAATATGTATATACTCCAAATTCTAATTATCTCCTAGGCGATTGCATTCATATCTATTGTGATCTCTCATGATATTTAAGCCTACCGTCAACTATTGGGTCCCATTTTAATTCTTTCAATAGTGTCGCGACACTTCTACCTTGTTCATAACGACTTTTTACACATATAGCTGCTCTACGTTGTACTCGGAATAGTTCCAAAATTTAACCTATTTCATGAGGATCCCATGCACTTGTGTAGGTGGAGCCTAACTACCATGGAATAACAAAACTCGTCTACTCTTTCATTACAATTTCCAAGTGTTCTTTTTATGAATGCAAAGTTTTTATTATCTATTCCGCCTATTTCATTACTTCCTCAATTATAAATATACAAGGAACACGGTCGTGATACAATGTAAACAAAAAATGCCGAGGCCGTAAACTCGAACTTCGAGTTTACGGTCTCGGCATTTTTTTTTACACTTCTTCTTATATTTTCAATGCGTTGAAGTTCTTGAACGTCAATGCACGAAGTCTTGAATTGGTCACGAAGGCTTCCTTAGGGAGTTGAGAGTTGACGGCATGGTTTTCATGTAACTCCATTTCATGTCACTGTACGATACCTGCCTCGGCGACGACTTCGCTGGCATTGTAATTCGATATGACCACACGACACCGGTCAAATCTCGACGGATTTCACATTTTATTTTAGTGTCTGAGATGAGAATGATTATTTCACCAATTCTGAAGTATTTAAAATGTATCATTAGCTGCACATAATTCTCATTCACTGGCATGATTTTTCCCTCTTGAAAAGAAGAAAACCTTTACAACAAACTCATTTTACTCAACTTCTTCTATTCTAATAATTCTTATATTATGGACCAGACCACATCTTGCCATGTGGTATACGAGTAATTTATGTATGAATGGGACTTATGTTTTTATGATGTATTCAACTTTATGCAGTCAGAGAACGAAAATCAATTTTATCTTCCACATTATTCTGTGTCATGCAGCTATTGTTTCCTTTACTTTTCTTTTATGCCATTAGAATTTATTAAGGGAATGAAATTTTTCAAGTTGGAGCGCGGGTGCGTTAGTGTTTATGCAATGAATAACTGCTGAAATATTTTATAGAGGCGGCTAAAAGCAGCAACGCGGAAACTGTTTCGGCAGTGACCTCCCCATCGATCACCGGCGGGTACATTTAAGAGTTGGGAAGGAAGAGGGGTGAGAAAAAGGAGAGGTTGGGAGGTCACTTATCGGGCAACATTTGTTTTCAATATTTATATGTTCGAAATTCATAAGTGAGCAAATATTTGCGGCCTTACGGGTTTTCACCTCATTATTGGATTCGAGGGTGAGAATAAAAATGAGGCGGCGTGTTTTTGAGAAAGGTGGAATTCGTAGGGGATGAACGAGGGAGCCGAATGAGCGGGAGAGCGGTGAGCTTTATTTCAAGGGGTGGGGGAGTTTTGGTGCCCTCCGATTCGGAAGGAGGGTCAGGCAGCGAGATTGTCCGGAGATAGTAGCATTTTCGGGAGGAGAGTCGTGAGAGCGAAGTAGGATAGTACTAGATATGAGGGGGTGGGTGTGGCAGGGGAAGGCGAATCCGATAAAGGTGCACGTTTTTGGGCGGGAGTGGATGACCTTGCAAATAACGAGGGCCGTTATAGCTTCAGTAAGGATTTGGCTTGGAGTATCCCGACCGCCCCACGTAAATGGAACCATTTTTCGCCATGCGAAGGACATTTGGGCCGCCACTGATTTTGCCATATCTAATGATAAAGTAGTCATTGGGTGAGAATCACTGCTACCGTTTTTCAATTAAGTGTTGATGGTAAGTAACCCGATATTACCTACGGCCGATATCTGTGTCGTGCTACACTCGTGCATTACCTTCCAAATATGCTGTGCAAGGCTTTGATGCTTTACGGAATATCCGTATTAAATATCATTAGTCTCTCTCGTTTGCTCCAAACGCAGCAGCAAAGACAAATCATGATGAAAACCAGCGGAATGCTCCGCAAACCCTAGCCGAGGTCAATCTTCAGAACAAACTTTATTTTGGTTTGCTCATTTTACTGTTCCATTCGTTTTAGAGATCATTGCTTTCCTTTCTAAAAGGCGCAGGAAACGCTAATTTAATCAAACCAATATTTTATAATGATTCATAATTTTGAGATCCGTGTAACTTCTGGTTGAATTCTATACTTAATTTTACTGTACTCCTGAGCCGTCATTTATCCGAATAGGGTGGAATATTTTATCTAAAAAGAGCATTAGGAGGAATAATTATTTAATGTGCTTTATCCTCTCGTCTAATTTGGCACAATAAGAGTTCTGTCAGGATTTTCATATCAGAATTATAAAGTTTTATTGGTCTTTGATTGGATTTTGCTTTTTTCAGATTTTATTAGGCTAAATATCGACTGTATAACTGAAACGCCTACTCTGTTTAAACGTAATGCTTTCGTCTATCTATAGGCCACTGAAAAAAAATCATAGATGTTGTGGCCGTATAAGTTAAGTTTCAAGCTCTTTATATAGGTATAAAGGTAGCATAAAACCATAAACACAGTATTCAACCGAAAGGTCGGTTTGGTAGGTAATGGTAAAGCTCACTCAGTACTAAGCCCGAGGGAGTGTGAAATTCACCCATCAGGGTAGTGGGGAAAGTTCCTTTCCCTTAGCCGGTTATGGTTTCACAGGAAGATGTGGTACCCGAAAAATCACAGTTTGGGTGGCGCAGGTACCCAGAGAGGCTTGCCCGGGAATCGAATTCGGGCCCTCTGGTCAGTAGTCCAACGCTCTAACCCTGGACTACCGCGAACTACAGAGGTAGTATGCGTAGTTGTATGAAACTCATATGCCTTAATGCATAAAAAAAGATGTTCACATGAATATATACTCTCTGTGAGTGTAGCTTGTAATGAATATGTCACTTTTGCATGTGGTTTTAATCACTTTTACGAGTGGTAACCCAACACTCCCTGCCACACGCCCCGGCGACGGGTGTTGTCGTATTACTTATCTGAGAAGGTTAAAAACATCTTACATCACAGGCGCCGACATGCTACAGCAGATCAGATAACCATCAAATCAAGAAGACTGATAGTGGGAAGGATAGATTTAAAATGTCGTTTTTTCCTCAAAGTATTAGAGATCAAAATATAAATATGACCAGCATTCGCGCAGGAGGTAATTTTACTTGGTAGTGTGTATATTTGTTGACATCCTGCATGTTATTCTTTATTTTAATAGACCCATATGTTAAGCAGTTATACAGAATGTTTTGAATGTACGTGTCCTGTTATTGAATATTGTTTCAAGTGAATACAGTTTTTTGTGTGATTAAGGTTTGTCGAGCCCAAGACCAAACTAATATTTGTGTAGGGGTAACATGATTTCGTTTGGAATGTGGTTTTATTTTAGTTTACCGGTGGTGACCTAACACCCCGCCCCCCCCCAAAACACACTCTTGAGGCGACTAGCGGAGTGTTATGTACATGAGAGATGAGAATATTTAGAGTAAAAAAATATTACAATCAATATAGTGATTCCTTCATCTACATAATACCCCGCAAGCCGACGCAAGGGCGTGTGGCGGGGGGTGTTAGGTCACCACTCAAAAAAGGAAAAAAGAAATACCGCGTTCAAAACCAACACACACATGCAAACCCCAATCCACAGCAGTGCACTTATTCATAGAAACATCCCAAAGGGATCAAACATCCCAGGTTACCAAAAGCAGAGCAAACAATACTGTACACAGCAATACATTACTTAATGGCATTCCAATGCGGGCATGCGGGAAGGGTTTTGACACAACACACAGGAGGTTAGTGAAAGTGCATGCAATTGTGTATAGCTAATTGTTACCTAGACGCCGAGGGTGGCAAGTGGCATTTTTGTTATCTCCGAAAGTGACCCTACAGTTGTTATCCCGTATTGTCCGTGGGAAGAATGAGTCCTTGAGTCTGCTAGTCCTGGCATCTATATCCCAAATTTTGTAAACATCATCCAAGCGACCAATGTATGTTGGAGCGCGAATAATTTTCGAGACCTCGGTGTTGAAACATAGCGATCTGATTTTATTTAGCAAGTTTAACTTAGCATTGAGTCGTCTTTCTTCCAATGATTCCCATCCCAACTCCATAAGAATTTCAGTGACGATTTTCGTTTTACGTAACAGTTTTCCACGAAACGAGCTGCCCGGCGTTGGACCTTCTCAATTTCCCGATTGAGGCATTTTTCACACGGATCCCATACGCTACATGCATATTTTAAATAGGGCCTTACAAGAGCGTGATAACAACGTTCTTGCGGGGTATTATGTAGATGTAGATGAAGACTTCCTTTCAAACCGGGAACAGAGGGTGGTCCTTGACGTCGCTAGTTCTACCAGCGTACGAGTAACCTCGGGGGTTCCTCAGGGAAGTGTTATCGGACCGTTACTATTCTTGATTTTTGTTAACGATCTGAACCGCGAAGTGAAAAGGATAAGGATGTTCGCGGATGACATAGTGATTTATCGGGAGGTATCTGGGGATGATGATCGTTTAATTCTAGCACGTGATTTAAATAGCATTAATGAATGGTTTTTAAAATGGGGATTGCCTTTAAATCTTAATAAACGTTCGGTGGTAAATTTCTTTAAAAGATCCACGGGATTAGTTTACAAATTAGCTGGAGTTGACCTTGAAGTAGTTGATACGGTGAAATACCTAGGTGTTACATTCACTAAAGACTTAACTTGGGGGACCCATATACGTAAAGTCTGCGGGCAAGCATATAAAAAATTAGGATTTATTAGACGCATTGTCGGCAGAAGTCACTCAAAGGTCACGGAACGTTGTTATCACGCTCTTGTAAGGCCCCATTTAGAATATGCATGTAGCGTATGGGATCCGTGTGAAAGTTACCTTTGCGCCCACTTCCCATCCTCTTGGAAAACAGGGAAGGTTATCCTCCTCCCTAAGCCGGGGAAGGACGCTACGATCCCGGGTAACTGCCGCCCGATAACCCTGCTCTCGAACCTGTCCAAATATTTTGAACGGGTCCGTCTGACCCGGCTCGAATCTCACGCCCACGCTCATGACATCCTTCGCCCAGAGCAATTCGGCTTTCGCTCTCGCGTCTCCGCGGATCATCAGATTCTTCGCTTGTGCGAACGCATCTCGCACGGCTTTAATCTCCGCCGTTTCACGGATGCCGTCTTCATTGACGTCGCCCGTGCTTTCGATAGGGTCTGGCATAATGGCCTCCTGTTTAAAATGCACCAGTATGGTTTCCCGCCTCCCCTCATCCTTATCCTTCGCAGTTTCCTTTCTGATCGTCATTTTCGTGTGCAGATGGGTGATTCCCTCTCCGATGTAAAGAAAGCTGAGGCGGGTGTCCCCCAGGGCTCTCTCCTCAGTCCATTCTTGTTCAATTTATTCGTCAATGACATGCCGACAACGCCCCACACGTCCCTATACATGTATGCAGACGACACCGCCATTGCCGCAACGTCGCTTGTGCGCTCGGTGAACATCCGACGCCTCAACACCCACCTACGGAAACTTCAAAAGTGGACCAAAACATGGAAAATTCGGATAAACGCGGACAAAAGTACTCATGTCCACTTCACCCGACGCCGCCCCCTCACACCACACCTGTCGCTTACTCTACATGCACACTGCATTCCGAGAGCTTCGTCGCACCGTTTCCTTGGCGTCATTCTCGACAACAAACTCACCTTCAAACCCCACCTGGACTCTTGCCGTGCGAAAGCCAACGTTGCTGTCAATCAACTCCGCTGTCTTGCGTCGGCGGCTTCCCCGATCAGTCATACGGACCGGGTGCGCCTATTCACGGCTATCGTGCGGCCCAAATTTCTTTTTGCCTGCCCAATTTTTGCAGTACGGAAGATGATGTGGAAACACCTCGAAACAATACAAAACATCTCCATCCGGCGTTTGTTAATGGTTAGCCGCCTCACGCGGATGGCCGAGTTGCGTGCCGCTCATCGTCATCCGTCCGCCCAGGACTTCATCCGCTCTCAGGTCGCGAACTTTCGTTCGCGACTCGGCAAAACTGGAAATGCTCTGCTATCCGAAAACTGGGATTACGATATCAACTATAAGCATACATATACACAGCCTAAGGACGTAACTCGCCAGTGAGTCTTTCCTATGTCTGTTACCATAAAGTTTTATTCATTCTCCTCTTAGTGCTAGTTTGTATTCCACCTTAGTCCACCTGTACGGACAATATTCCAAATTCACACATATTCTTTCAAATTGTATGCCATGTAATAGCTTATCTCCGCCAAGTTTAACCTAGTTTCTAAATGAGCCGTTACCTGTCGGCTTCAACCACTATTGTAAACCTCTGTTATAGCATAGCTTACTTTAAATCATAAGTTTCTCGTCTCTCACAAACAACACGCACACGAATGAGATGTTTTTTTGGAATGTCATGGCTTTATCTTGTTTGTTAAATGACCGGTTAGGGTGGGTTTTCACTCACCGGGACGGTGTATGTGTGCCCGTATGGGCCGACAATGAACGCTTGGAGAAGGCCTCATTCGGGAAATTGAGAAGGTCCAACGCCGGGCAGCTCGTTTCGTGGAAAACTGTTACGATAAAACGAAAAGCGTCACTGAAATGCTTATGGAGTTGGGATGGGAATCATTGGAAGAAAGACGACTCAATGCTAGGTTAAACTTACTAAATAAATTCAGATCCGCATGTTTCAGCACCGAGGTCTCGAAAATTATTCGCGCTCCAACATACATTGGTCGCTTGGATCATGTGTACAAAATTCGGGAAATAGATGCCAGGACTAGCAGACTCAAGGACTCCTTCTTCCCACGGACAATACGGGATAACAACTGTAGGGTCACACTCGGAGATAAAAAAAAATGCCACTTGCCACCCTCGGCGTCTAGGTAACAATTAGTTAAACTCAATTGCATGCACTTTCACTAACCTCCTGTGTGTTGTGTCAAAACCCTTCCCGCATGCCATTAAGTAATGTATTGCTGTTTACAGTATTGTTTTCTCTTCTTTTGCTACCCTAAATTTCCACTTTCATCCCTTGTCCCTCTCCGTGGGTGTGCCCTCCTCCTACCTGCAGCGTTGGGCCAAATTCCTCGTCTTGAGTAGGAGAGATTTTTATGCGGAACGTTCTTGTGGTGGTGGTGTTTCGCCTGGCTACTTGCTAGAAACTAGCTTGCACGTTCGTGATTAATTTCTTGCTGCATCCTGGGGTAAAATTATTTGTTGTAGTTAAGCGTATGTAATTGCATGCTTGTGGAGTGAAGGGAGGTAGATGTGTGTTTGCATGCGCGTCGAATGATGGGATGTTACGATGAATGTGTGCACTGCTGTGGATTGGGGTTTGCATGTGTGTGTTGGTTTTGAATGCGGTATTTCATTTTTACTTTTTTGGGTGGTGACCTAACACCCCCCGCCACACGCCCTTGCGGCGGCTTGCGGGGTATTATGTAGATGTAGATGTAGAAACAAACTCTGCATATCATTCCAAGGGGAATGATATGCAGCCGCCCCAATGGCGCGTGGCGGGGATTTCATGTGGACACCCGTAAAAGAGAGTAAAACCGCATGCAAAACCTTCGGTCATTACACAGACCTATATGCCACCAATCAATAACATAGAAGAAGAGTGGATAGGATAAACGACAAGGTAGCGGATAGCTTACTCGACCACTGTAGGGCTATTTTGGGTTGGTGATTATATCGTTTAATGGGTCGCTAATATTTGTGACAGGCGCAGAAAAAATCAATGAAAACCTGGCAATGGCCAACGCTGGCATTAATACAGAAAAATATTTCACACGCTTTCTCTACGAACACATAAAAAATTACAGTCAAACACAAATACGGGCGTTATTCAAAACAAAAATAATCTATCTATTTTTGCCCAAAATTACAGAACCTCCAAAAATAAAGCAGCGGATATCGACCACCTTAATACAAAGTTAATCCGCTGGTATAGCATTAGGCACAGAGGACAGGGCTGTAGTATGAGGGCCAAAGAATTAATTAGAAGCATAATAGAAAGGAAGCTTGAAGGCATATCCATACCCACAACTTATCAAACCAACTTTGGGTTGATTAATAGGATTTTCCTTTATTGTTGAGAATATGAAAAAAGTCCCGCAAGCACCCAAAACAGAATCTCCATTCGCGATATCTAGGATCAATGAAACTTTACGCCTTCTCTTTAATATTCTCAATGGAATAATATTTTACAGCCTGCCCTACAAATACACTAACTGATTTTAAGATCTCATCACGTTTGAACCTTCGTTTTGGAAAAACTGGAGATTCATACTCATTTTTTGAATATTTTTAATGACTTTTTTCCTAGTAAACAAGTTATTTTTTTCAAACACTAATACCAAAAATAGGAATCTCAAAAGTAAACATGAGTCAGCTTCTGTCCGCTTATGTTCGTGGGGAGGAGTTTAAATTGTCACCTCGCCGCCCCGCCGTTAGTTCTCCCTTATGGTGAGAGCGCTCCCCGACGGAAGCAGGCAGGGCCTCCCGAGTCCCAGGGGTGGGTGCCTCGTCCGTCCATGAGCCATATTGGCCTTCGGATCGCCACGCTTCCGCCTCTCCCTTACGGGAGGGGTGCGAACACTCTCCTGCGCTGCTGCAAGGACATTCACGCCATAATCCCCGCCGTAAAATGGTCCTCTCATATCCCGCCCCCACACCAACCAACCCTGCCCCCTTCTTCTTCTCCTATCCATCAATATTCTCGAATGAAACAGGCAGCCGATGTTTGGTGGGCGCCCCCTTCCCTCCCCGCAAAAACGTATTCCGTCCACGTGGCCCACTTCTTTCTTCCGCCTCGACATTAAATCATCCCGTTCAATCTCCGGCTCCCTCCCTCATCGGTTCCCTTCATCCAACTCCAAGGTCTCCAATTCCCCCTCCCCCTTCGCCTCCACTCCACACTTCGCCCCCACAACACCCACAACAGCCTCCAACCACGCGAGCAAACGGGCGACGAGTCGTCTCCGGTTGCAAGTTTTTCAAGCGGCCCTGACCCCCTGACCCAAGGTCCTGCTACCTCGGCACATCATGGATTACGTGCTCGGAGTGAACGAGCGAGTGTCGTGCATGCGACTTTATTGTGCCTCCGCGGAGTGCGGGAACCGCGCCGCGAATCTCGGAGGACTCCAACAATACACCCCGCAAACACGCCGACCACCCACCTCGCCACGGGGGTGGATGAGGACTTTCGGCACCCAGTTCCTGCTAAACGTCCCCCCGCCCGCCCCCACGCCCCCAGCGCCAGGCGTCGGGGAAGGGGGGGTAGATGTGGAAGATAGCGTAGGCAGCATTTTCAGTTGCCCACCGCTTACGTAAGAAGGGAGGCGACAGATGAAGAGGCCCCCTCACTCCACTTCTGGAGGCCTGAAAAAGGTGGGGCCGCGACCCCCCCGTGCCTCTGTGCAGCGAGAGCGGGTGCCTCTTCTCTTGCACGCGGCGGGGGCGCTTGCTTTGTTGCTCCCGACGCCAAATCAGCAGGCCCCCTGGGACACGTTTTGCGGCTCTTTTCACGATCTGCCCCCTGGGAGATTTGAGCACGCCCCCGCCTTTAAAGCGGAGGCGTGCTCAAATGCACCCTCAATGAAATTCATTCCGCGGGGAATGGAAGTTTAGGGCCACCGAACCATGGCAAGGCCATGAGATGTCCACGAGTGGATACGTGAATCTCTTGAATTCCGCCCGCTCTTAGTCAAGCTTTCAATTTTCTCAAAAGCTGTAAGTAAGAACCAATATTAGGTACTTAATATTGGTACGTTTGGGGCGTAATATCTATCAGCAAAAAAATTATCACACTTTTGATTGACGCAAAATTACTTGTGATGAGAGTTTATTAGTTTGTTTCATTGAAAAGGTAGTAAACTCGTATAACGATACTAACACGATAATAATTTTCAGCATTGGAGTTCATGAAGGTGCAGGAGAGAGGAGGAAGGAATAGACGCTTCAAGAGAATTCACGATATGTGGCCAGGGAAGGAATATCTCATCTAAATATCTTGACCATGGAAGATATTGCAGGGTCTCCTCAAACTCAGGTACTAAGGGGTAGATATTAATAATCAGAACTGAAATTCTGGATCCAGTTTTACCGGAAAAGAGGTTTCTCTTAACGAGGCCATGATGGAGATTTGCGTATGATGGGCTAACTCTACTTCCAATTACACAGCCTTTGACCAGCAAGTAATGTTTATTATGGAAGGGGAAGGAGTTGTTATTTAGGATGTGGTGAGAGAGACCCGGAAGGCATTCCTTGGCGGATTGTTGTGGAGTGGGACATACGGGTAAACAGTGGCGAAGAGATGAAAGACCTTCCAAGTGAGAGAATGACGTGTTGTCGCCAAGGGATGTGACGACTGCGAATTGTCTCAATGATGATATGCTATTTTCTCTTTAATATTACTATTAAAGATTTTCTTTAAAACATCGCAATCCTTTTGACAGGCATGGACATAATGAGTTCCCTATTTCTTTCTATGCGTAGTGCGTTATTTTACATCGCATGAGGTACATTAATCAAAGAAATTGGTTCCCAAAAGAGGCCCCAAACCCCTCCCATTCTCCTTCGCTATGCTTTTCAAGTCGAAGATCAAATTTGACTGTCCGGTAGAAATTCCTTTTTTATTACTCGCCATATTAGTAAAAGAACAATTTTGCCTACCTCATTAATTCGATTAGAGCCTTTGGTAATTCTGTAGAAAGACTAAACCCTCTCGCTAGGTTCAATGAGAATTTTTTAAATGTAAATGAAGGACGGGCTCAAAAGGTGGAAAGTGAAGAGCTTACATTAAGAGTAGCATTATGAAGCGAGCGGAGATCGTCAAACGTCATGCTGTGGTGCATTATATAAATTCGAGTTCCCCGTCTCTGTAGATGGTCTGGAACTTATTATCCTCCAGAGAAAGCAAGAAAGAACGAGGTCAGTCTAATCTTCCATTGCTTATTCTCCGTATGAAGTAAACGAGCATCAGCAGTATAAACTAAAACACTGATCTGCATTTGCCTCCCTCCCCTTGCCCTTCGCCTCCCTCCCCAACACCCATGTCGCCCTCACCCACTCTACAATCCAACTCTTCTCTCTTCAACCTTGCTTTCCCTCTCCCAATTTATTGAAATTATCCATTGAACCTTGGGAAATACTTCAGTTCTGGAATCTTGGATCAAGTATCCTCTTTAATATTAGAAGTTCTTAGTATTTTCCATTTCACAGAAATGTCAATTCCGAATATATGTAACCTTTATGTTACCTTTTAGTTCAATTTGGTTTTCTTAGTAAAGTTGAAACAATTGAAATATATGTATTAAAAGGATTCATACGAGTATTATGAAAATTTCTCAGGAGATATTTCATAAATGAACATCAAATTAAGAAGAAATGAAAGTGAAAATTTCATTTATTTTCAGATTATTTATTGCATATAATTAAAAATAAAGCTCTTCTGAAACGTTAAATTTTATTTTAACAATGAAAACTATTGGATTTGTTATCAATTCTGGGTCAATATGGAATTATAAGTGATTTTATTGAATAAAATCACTTAGAATTCCAATTACTTTTTGTGCTATTTCCTTAAAATTAACGAACACTTTTTCAACGTTTGTCATTTCCAGCCTTCAAATTATTCTTTTTAACTTAATCATATTCGAGGTGTGTTAAAAAATTAACGGGATTTTTCTTTTTCGGACAATAAAATTTATTTATTCTTATATATTGATGTTGTCACCTTCAAAGTAGTCCCAATTGGAGATTGTGCACTTGTGCCAGCGCTTCGTCCAATCCCGGAAATACTTCTCAAACTCGATCTTTGAGATTGCGTTTAGTTCTTTCAGCGAGCGCTTTCAATGCCATCTACAGCTGTTTAACGACAGCCCATCAAGGTACCCTTATTTTTGGAAATAGGAAAAAGATCTGGCGAATATAGAGGCTGAGGCATCGTTACAGTTTTGTTTTTGGCCAAAAATTCACGAAGAAGCAATAAAATGTGAGTTAATGCATTATCGTGGTGAAAGAGCCATAAATTGCTTTTCCACAGATCTGGGCGTTTTTTCGGATTGCTTCACGCAAACGGCGTTGAACACGTAGGTAGTACTTCTTATTGACCTGGCGGCTGGAATTCATGATGCACTATGCCATTAAAATCGAAGAGCACAGGGAGCATAACCTTCACGTTCGACCGCACTTGTCGAGCCTTTTTCGGTCTTGGCGAGCCAGAATGCTTCCACTGAAATGATTGATCCTTAGTTTCAACGTCATATCCATAAATCCATATTTATTCGAACGGAAATCGCCGAGTTCATAAAACACACCTAACCTTAGAGGCTGTCATAGACAATGTCCACAATGAAAACAGCTGAAAGATTTAGCATACTTCATAGGCATGTATACCTTTTTTATTAGGTAATCTACCGGTTAAGGTAGGTTTTCGGATGTACGTAAATATCAAATAAATATTTTGTGACTCCTAAGAAAACCTACTCTACATCAGGTCCCTCTTCATCTCTGTGTACGTCCTTCCTCCCTTCATCCCGTCCAACATCCCTATCCTGTTCCTGCCCTTTCCTCGCTTGCCCAACATCCTCCCTCTATTATCTTCTTCAACATTCCAGTACCGCTCAATACGCCTTTCATCCATTTTTCCTGCCTCCATAGGATTACTCTCAGCAAACCCCTCTCATCACCCACCATCTGTAGTACTTCCTCATTTGTTTTCCTTTCGGTCCATTTCACCTTTAGCATTCTGCGTGTATAGCAACATAACAAAAAAGTTTCACAATCGAACTCTCCACGCCCACGAAATGAAAAAAACCGTTAATTTTTTAACACACCTCGTATGTTTACTTTATTATATGAAATTTCTTTAAAAATATTCATTTTTCATAATATGATATTCAGAAACCTTTTATAGAATGGAATTTGAGACTCTTCAATCAGACATGAAAGGCTAAAGCTGCTAAATACCACAGCGAGTTGAGAGCAAAATTGGGAAAATTTTACGAGTATATTTTCATCAGGATACCACATCCTCACGCTTTTATATAATTATAATTGAGCAATCTCTTTTGGATGGAAAAAAATTTCATATAAATATTTCTTGTAACTCCAAACAAAACCCAATCGAGGAATGTACTCTACATCAAGTCCGTCTTCATCAATGCGTACTTCTTTTCTCCCTTCATCCAACATCCCTATCCTGTTCCTGCCCTTTCCTCGTTTGCCTAACATTCTTCCCTCTATTACCCTATTCAACATCCCACTGCCGCTCAATACGCCTTTCATCCATTTTTCCTGCCTCCAGAGGATTTCCCTCAAAATACCCCTCTCCTCGCCCGCCATTACTAGTACTTCCTAATTTGTTTTTCTTTCGGTCCATTTCATCTTCTCCATTCCTCTCCACATCCACATTTCAAAAGCCTCCAATCTACGTCTATCCTCCTGCTTCAGTGACCACGTTTCCACGCCGTACATAACTACGCTCTATATCGAAGTTTTTACGAATTTTTTCTTCACCTCCCTACCCAACGTCCCCGTCATCAACTCCCTCCTTTAGAAAGCCTCCTTGCCCAGCGCAAATCTTCTCCTTACGTCCCTACTACTTTGACAGTGTTAATTCAAAACACTTCCGAGATACGTAAACTGTTCTACCCCCTCTATTTTCCCCTCCTATTTTAACGTTTAGTTTAGCCTTTTTTTCTGGAAAATCGCATAACCTTCGTTTTTTAAATATTGATTTTTATCCTGTATCTATCGCACTGAATTTCCAATTCACTTCGTGGACTGAGAAACCCTTTGGCGACTGAGCAACTAATGCTTGGTCATCAGCAAACCTTACTGATTTTACGAATTCCCCTCCGATTTTCTTTCCTAACTCAAATTCTTCTCATACCTCTTTAATCATTTCCTTTACATGTACGTTGAGCAGCATCGGTTATAATGGGCAACCCCGCCTTACACTGCCAATCCGGACTCACCGTTCCCCACTCGCACCGGAGTACTCTGAGATATGTACAGTTTGCGGATCAGTCTCCTGTTACACCAAGCCATTCTTATTTTCTACAATACACGCATTCGTTTTTCCCAATCCACTTTAACAAATGCTTTTTCTCAATCTACAAAACGTACTAATACGTCCTGATTGTATTCTATATTCCTCTCGATTAGTGATCTCATTACTGCAATGGCATCGCGCGTACCTCTCCCCTTCCTAAACCCAAACTCATGATCCCCTAAGTAATCATTTTGCTGACTCTTTATCCTTTTGTTGATGATCCTGGGAATAACTTTAGTTGCGTGGGATATCAAGGTTATTGTTCTGTAATCCTCACATAATGTAGCCTTTACATTTTTCGGAATAGGAACCAACGGTGATCTCACAAAATCTTCCGGCCAGATTGCTTCCTAATAGATACTACGAATCAGTCCATATGGAATCTTCCTCCCACATTTTCCTAAACATTTCAATAGTTCCACAGGAATGATGTCCACCCCCACGGCCTATTTGCTTTCATCTCCTTTAATGCCCTTTCTATTTCATCGTCGAGTGTACCTGGACCTAAGCTATCGTCTTGTACGTCATGTTCCTTTTCTATGTCTAACCATGTTGATCTAAGTTCTCTACCAAACTCTGTTTCTATATAATCCTTCCATTTTGGATCTTTTCTGGTTCAACTGTTATCTTTCCCCACTTGTCTTTAAATGTTAGCACATATCTTGCCTTCTTATTTCTCGATAAAAACTTAACCCTACTGTGTAGCGCACCAATTTCTCCCTTCCTCTTAAAACTTTCCATATTCTCTCATTGCGTTCTCCACCATTCATCTTTTGCTTTATTTGTGGCCCTTCTCAATTTATTGTTAAACTGTGTGTACTTCATATTGCCTAACTCTGTGTTTACATTTTTCCATCTTCTTCTCTCCTCCATCTTTACAATCATCTCATCCGTAACCCATGGTTTCCTTATCGTTTTCCAGTTAAGGGTTTCTATAGTGTCTTCTGCGGCTTTCGATATGACTTTCTTGATACATTCACATTTTTCTTCTTTCGTACTCATCACTACCGTCATCCATGATTTTCTCTACAGCCTGCTGATACTCCTTCCATGTGAATCCATTTAATTCTTCTACATTCCTTTTCCTAACCCGTCGCCGCTGCATTATTTTTTGTAACGGACGCTACATTTCATAGCTACAAAATTGTGGTCAGAGTCCGCATCCGCCAACGGGAAACTGTGCGAATTTATCACACTGTTCCTAAACCTGTGCCTAACCTGAATATTGTCGATCTGATACCTTATTGAGTCACCAGGCAACTTCCAAGTAAAGCTACGCCTTTTGTGGTGTCTAAACCAAGTGTTGTGGATGACCAACCTCTGTCTCCTGCAAAAGTCAATTGCTTTCTCCCCGCATTCATTCCTTGTGCCCAACCCATAGTCCCCCACCTCACCACCATCTCTTCCTTCGCCTACCGTCGCATTCCAATTCCCTTATCACTATGAAATGTTTCCCTGCAGGACTACCTTTCCTCTGACTCCTAACCTTCGACCTTTCTGGCATGGGTGACCCTACCTGGAGCAATTATTATTACTCCCGCCAACACAGCTCTGGGGTCATCGGAACGCACAAGCCTTTCCACCACGTCAAGGTTTTAGTCCTTGGGAAGGAACGATTTCATATATATATACATATATATATATATATGTATATACATACATATATATATATATATACATATATATATATATATATATATATATATATATACATACATATATATACATATATATATATATATATATATATATTTATATTTATATATATATATATGTACCCAAATTTAATTTCAATAAATAATAATTTCTACTCTTTCTTTTAGCGAATACTGTCATTGTATAAACTACCTCTTTTCTTGAATTTGTCCTGGAGCTTAATTCAACTTTTGCAGTTAATATTTAGTTCTAAGGTATGCCTTATGGTTTCTGTAACTCTCTTAAATGCTTGATATTTTAACTTAGGCATTTAATAAACATGCTTCGCATAAAAAGGTATGTATAATACAATTATTAAATATTAATTGTTTATACACTTACTTTAAGTCTTTACAGCTGTTTTGTAATTAATAGGTGTAAAATAATACTTAATTTGATGTACACATAATATTTGTTATGTGTATTATCCTTTGATGTATATATATATATATATATATATATATATATATATATATATATATATATATATATATATATATATACAAACACTAACACAAAAAACACCACACACATAGAAACATAAAAGAAGGACACTTATATTGGATATTTACGTTTCGACGGCACGGCCGTCGTCATCAGAATGATTCTGATGACGACGGCCGTGCCGTCGAAACGTAAATATCCAATGTAAGTGTCCTTCTTTTATGTTTCTATGTGTGTGGTGTTTTTTGTGTTAGTGTTTGTGTGTCGCCGGAGAGCGTCTTTTCCAAGTTTATATATATATATACATACATACATACATACATATATATATATATATATATATATATACATATATATATATATATATATATATATATATATATATATATATATATATATATATATATATATATATATATATGTGTGTGTGTGTGTGTGTATATATATCTATGATGCGGAAGTACTCACGAGAGCAATATAACTTTTGGACGGCACAATAGAACCCAGAATAAAACAGATAACACTTAAAAGGACACTCACACTGTAGATGATTTAAGCTTTCGGCCTACTCCGAGGCCTTCTTCAGGTTAGACTGAGTGACTGACCTTTTAAGTGCTATCTGTTTTATTCTCTGTTCTATTGTGCCGTCCAAAAGTTATATATATATACATATATATATATATATATATATATATATATATATATTGGTTTGTATAATATTTCATCAAAATTTTCTTTCTTTAGGTGAGTGTACTGCCTATTCTCAGCTCAAACTGAATCTTCTTCCTGTAAGTATTTTTTATTTCCTTTAAATCATTATTTTTTCGGTAAAATTAATGTATTGAACTATACAGAGTGCAGTTGCATAATTTTCTCATTTGAAGGGGACGATTCATACTAATCAGCTAAATATGCTGCCGCAATCCGTATTATGCTATTTATAGTGTCTTGGCATGTAGTTAGTGCATAACATGCTGTTGAACGGCAACTGGGAAGTTTTTTGTTTATGTATTGAATACAAAAAAGGGAAACGAAATGTGAATTTTGTTAAATGGAATTTCAGTAACAATATCAGTTAAAACAACACAAGGATTACAAATCTACTTCGGATGGAAAACAAAATACGACTTTTGAATAGCAAATAACTTCAACACACTATGTTTAAAAAAATTGCGATTTTCTATTAATACAAATCGCTCCTCAGCTGACGTGATGAGATTGCTGAAGCTAAAATATATTTTGCTTTTGAGTTCAGAATCCCTTCAGTTTACATGCACATTGTCTATAAAAACTATATGTTTTCCCTACGCCCGTTTGCTGTCATAGCTAAATAATACCTTGTTTGGGCAGTTTCAATATTTCTTCTTATCTATTGAGACTCGACCCCCAAGAGAGATGACCAAGGATCTGACCAAATGGCGCTGACGGAGCACATCGTTAGAGAAAAGAGACTCCAGAATGCGACCTCTCCGGTACGTTGATTAATTTTGAGGCATTTGGCTCGTCACGCCTTGTGTGCACCGCGACGGCCATCCAGTATTCGAAGATTGCCCGCCCTCGGCCACGGAACACACCCTCGGCGCATTTGAGTCCCTCCGCCCCGAAATGCTCCCTCCACTGACCTCGGATTTCGCCGGTCCCTCTGCCCCGCCCTCCCCTCTCACACGTGCCTTTTTACGAGATCGTCTATCCCACCTCCGACGACAGACGCAGGCCTTCCACTTTTTATCGCGCATTAGCCGTCGTCATTCTCTTCATCCCCACTCGCACCGGCCGCAATTACTCCATCTCACTGCCGATCACCTCGAGGACCAGCACCTCTCCCTTCTTCCATTTCCTCTGCCCCGCATTCGCTGCTCCATAATAGTGGGATCAATGGATTTCTTAGGATGAGTGTGCTCCAGGCAGAGGACGTATCAGGATGTTCTTACTGGGGAGAATGTGCGAAATTGCGAAAAAGAGTTAGAAGAGCCAACTTGTATAGCATAGTATAACGTTTACCGGCACTATTCCATCCGGGTAAGCACTCCCCCCCGCCCCCCTTTGCAAGACCACGAAATCCGAGGCGCCGTAGTGCAACAGTCGTTAAATGGGATTATCCTCGGCCGTTTGTCGTTTAAGAGGGTCATGCTTTCCTTAGCTGACATAAGTCAGCTCCCTGATATCGGCCGAAACTTCTTTGCGCCTGTATCCGATACTCGTTTTAACACAGTAATTTTTCCGCAATTTACCTTCTATTGTGTCGCTCCGAATCTTAAAAGAGAGAATGTTCAAAAGTCGACCCCCAGTAACAAAATAGTGCAGCGTGACATTAGGAACCTTTCCGCGAGACCACTCTTCTCCTTTAGTTTGACCGTGGACTCCTTTAGTTTACGTTGAAGCACGAAGCTCGCAGCATCCACGGGTAATTTTTTGATTTCCATCTAGGGAGACACGAGAAAAATGGTGCTCACTGGCCTTGAATCAATTTGGTAGTCAGTTTTTATAGAATGCTAAATGCATCGGAAGCATGAAACACAGCGAACACAAAAGAAAAGTGTCGTCAAAGTATCTTGGATTATATGCAGGAGATCAAATTTTCTGATAAAGCAAGAACTAAACATCTACATAGTAACCCGCAAGTCACCGCAAGGATGAATTGCAGGGTCACCATCAGTAAAAGGGAATAAAGCCGCATGCAAAACGAACAACTCTATGCCAATCTATACCCGCAAAGTTGTATATATTCATGCACAAACCCTAATAACTTACACGCAAGCACATACACATATTATCAACTATTATACACATGTACAAATGAAAATGTGTTGAGTCTATACAACGTTTAATATTGTCCTGACTTGTCAATTAAATGTATTTAATAAAACATACATAATAATAAAAGTTAAAAAATAAGTTCGTGAAAATAAACAAAGACAAGCGTAAAATATACATATTCAACAAAGCAAATTTTAACGGACTACGAGATATCTAAAAAAGGATAACAAGTAAACAAGACAAAAAACTGACAACCAATAGGGAGAACAATTGAAAATATTTCTTAAATATTTTACACGAAGGAATGAAGATGTACTTCCCATTCAAATTGAAATGCGGCAGTAAGGAAGCTAGATGGTGGAACGAAGAAGTCAGATCAGCACTCAGAAGGCAAGGAAGGCTACAATCAAATTTTAAAAATAGTTTGAAAAGTGGCGACATAGTTAATGGGAATTCAACCAAAGAGAAACTTAACGAATGTCGTAGTAACGCAAAAAGTATCATGCGCAAAGCTCTACGGTCTTTCAAATCTGAAATGATAAGCGAATATCTGGGGGAAAATCCAAAGCCATCCGGGCCCTATGCTAGGGAAACACAGGGTAAACGTCGTCCAACGGTACATTCTTTAAAGACTGAAAAAAGAGAAATTATTAGATGCAGCGTATATAAGGCTAATATAATATTTTAAACAAGTTTTTACAGAGCGCTTAAAATAAAGACACAAACACACCAAACGATCCTCCACACCCACCCGGGGAACACATGAGCGATGTAACACCGACCAAAAAGGGAATAGTAAATCTGTTCCACAGTATCAAAGCAAACAAAGCACCTGATCCGGAAGAAATACCTGTTAGTATATTAAAGGGATTAGTCGAAGACATTCCCCCGTATATAGAAAGTGTTTTTCTAAAATCGATAGAAGAATCCTAATTCCCTCACGGCTGGAAGTTAGCCCATATTTCTAACATCTCTATAGGCGGCGCTAGGGATAAAGCAACCAATTACCGACCCATTTCTTTGACATCGATTTCTTATAAAATATTAAAATACATTGCTACCGGTAACATTATAAGATTTATTGATAGTATGAAAATACTGAGGTACAACCAGTACGGATTTAGGATGATCGGATCATGCGAAACACAATTTGGTCTTTTAATTCAAGATACACTTATATCGGGAAAAAACAAAACAGAATATGTGATAGTGAAATTTCCCCTTCTTACTTTCCAATTCCAATTTTCACATTATTGGATATTCTATTCTGCTAAATCTGTAGGTCCATATGTATGTTACTTCATAGTCTTTATATTTACATGCGTGTAAATTTAATAGGTTTTGGAATCAATATATATACCCTCCGAGGATGCGTATATGATATGTACATACATATCATATACATATCCTCGCGCAGTCCCTAACCTGTACGTTAATACTTATTGTAATGAACTAACTCCTGGGGAATTTCGGCTACAAGCATTCTGGTCCCTTATCGTTCTTGGAAAAAATGACATTTTAAACCTGTCAGTCTTGCAGTCAATCTCTATAGTCTTATATTCGTGATCCCTTTGACCGTAACACGCTGGGTTTCGTATTATATCCTAGATGTCATGGAAAAAGGCCCATCTTTAAATGCTTTAATAAGTTTAATCTATATTGTAAACGGCGCTGTGTAAGAGAATCCCAACCTAAATTTTCTAGCAAAGTGGATACGCTGCTGCGTTGGTCATAAGATTGTTTGACAAATCCAGCCCCGCTCAAATCGATCTAATTCCGAAATCAAATTTATATTATGAGGATCCCATATTCTGGCAGCATACTCTAGGTGGGGTCTGACCAAGGCAAGGAAACATCGTTCTTTCACTTTTTCGTCGCATTTACCTAACACTCTTTTCACAAATCCCAATTTTTTATTAGTATGACCGCATATTTCTCGTATGTGTTTTCCGCAGGACAGATCGTCAGTAATTTGTTACACCCAAGTATTTAAAGGAATCTCCCTCGCGATTTTGGTTTATTTCACTCTGTAACTATAAGGGAGGGAATTACTCTTTCTCTAAAATGTATTACTACGCATTTTTTCAAATATAATTCCAATTGCCATGTATCGCACCAATTTTGAATTATATCTAGGTCGTTGGCTAAGACGACTCTGTCTTCGTGACTTCGAATGTCCCCATAAATTACTGCATCATCGGCGAAAAGACGGAGCTTGCTGTTAACTAAGGTACTGAGGTCATTTATGTAAATAAGGAAAAGGAGGGGACCTATGACACTTCCTTGTGGTACACCCGAGGTGACCTTGACACTATCGGATGATACACCGTCCAGGAGGACTATTTGGACACAATCACTTAAGAATTGTTTAATCCAGTTAATAATACTCTCGTGTATTCCATAAGTTTCCAATTTCGCGAGTAATTTGCAATGAGGGACTTAATGGAAAGCTTTCTTAAAATCTAGGAATATCGCATTAACTGGAAAATTACTTTCACCGGAGTTTAATATATCATTTACAAAAAGTGCGAGTTGAGTTTCGAAGGATCTACCCTTACGGAAGCCGTGTTGGTTATTAATCAATAAATCTTGGCTATCGAGGTGCCTCATTATGGAAATAACAATGATGTGTTCAAGAATCTTACAGGAAATGGAAGTAAGCGATATTGGCCTAAAATTACTGGGGTCCTCGCTGTCACCGTTTTTAAATATGGGTGTTACCGAAGCCGTTCCAGCCGTTTGGCACGCTTTCTTCTGCTAATGATTTCTTAAATATTATATCTAGATATGGGGCAATTTCAGCCGACAGTTCTTTATACACGCGCGCCGGTTTCTTATCAGAAGGACGGAGATTTGTTGGGGTCTATGTTTTTAAGGAGTAATTCTCTTCCGCGGGTGGAAAAATTGATTGCTTGCATTGACTGCTGAAATGTTTTCGGAAGGTTCTCGGGTATTTTTTGTGAGCATATAGTATGTCGAAATCACTCTGGAAGAATGAGTTTAATATGTTGGCATTATCTAAACTACTCATTACTTTATCCCCATTTTCGTTTTAGCCCAGCTTACGGTGGACTTTTTTCCCTGCACTTTTCTGACGTAGGACCAAAAATTATGTAGATAAAGAACTCTACAAGTTGAGTAGAGTTCTTAACCTTTAGTCTTATATAGTTAATAGCAGTATGGGGAGTGGAATCTAACGGTAGTGCTTCATAGGGAGCACATACCAGGACAATATGCCGATTCGCTTTAAAGAAACTCGGTTTCATTGAACGGGTGGTGGTGAAATGTACATCTACATCTACATAATACCCCGCAAGCCGCCACAAGGGCGTGTGGCGGGGGGTGTTAAATCACCACCCAAAAAATGAAAAAAGAAAAACCGCATTCAAAACTAACACAAACATGCAAACCCAAATCCACAGTAGTGCACACATTCATTGAAACATCCAATCGTTCTAAACGCATGCAAACACACATCCACCTCCCCTCACTGCACAAGCATTCAAGTACACATGATTAATTACAACAAGCAATTGCATCTTAGGACGCAGCAAGAAATCTATCCAAGAACGTGCAAGGCAGATTCAAGTCAGTAGCAAGGCGAAATTTCACCACCACAAGAACTTGCTACATAAAACTCTCTCCTACCCAAGGTGAGGAATCTGGCCCAACGCTGCAGGTAGGAGGAGGGCCTAACCACGGAGAGGGACAAGGGATGGAAGGGAAAATTTAGGGTACCAAAAGCAGAGCGAACAATTCTGTAAACAGCACTACATTACTTAATGGGATTCTAATGCGGTCATGCGGGGAGGGTTTTGACACAACACACAGGAGGTTAGTGAATGTGCATGCAATGCAATGTAATGAGAAGGATAAACAAAGCTATTAGTTTGCTCTAGTTAGACCTCATTTGAATATGCTGTAAGTACTTGGGATCCATGGCAGAAAAAATGACAACAAGTGTTGCATTAAAAAAAAACCAGAGAAAATCCGCCATATTCGTTAAAAATTGTTATAACAAGAACAAAAGCCTGACAGGTCTCTTAGGAGATTTAGGCTGGGAGCCACTTAAAACACGAAGAGAACAAGCATGACTTAGACTTTTACAAAGATTCAGAACCAACGAGTTAGGAATTGTAATGGCCCCACACTACTTATGTAGATCAGACAACAAAGATACAAAGTGTGAAAAAAACCGGACTGATTTCATTCTGCGCAAACCGTTTAACGGATCGAAACGAGAAACAGTGCACCGTCTAGCGACACATCTGACGTCTAAAACGTTAGGTGTTGTGTTTTTTTACATCGAGTCGTTGCGCAGCAACAACGCTACGCATCTCAACATGTTCGTTACCGAGTAAAACGGCAGCAATGAAGGAGCTAGAGGAACAGCGTATGTGTGCGTGAAATTCTGTTTCAAACTTGGCAAAAGTGCTGCGGAGACATTTGGAATGATTCAGCGAGCCTATAATAATGAAGTTATGAGTCGAAGCCAGTGTTCTGAGTGGTACAGTACGTTTAAATACGGGGAAAACATTGACAGATGAAGATTCGCGAACCGCGGGGCGGCCATCCACTTCGACAGAACCCAACCATGACAAATTGATGAACTTTTTGGTGCGGTCAAATCGCCGTTTAACTGTTATGGAGATAGCCGAGGAAGTGAACATTAGTTTTGGATCCTGTCAGACAATTTTGACAGACATTGTGGGCATGGCGCGCGTCGCATCAACATTCGTCCCGCGGGTGCCGACTGATGAGCATGAGTGTTTCGCCAGGACCGGAACTTCCGTGATCTCGTAGCCACTCTACCCTCCAGACGTGCATCAATCAGACTTCTTTGGTTTCCAAAGTTAAAAAAACAGTGAAAGGGCGCGATTGCGATTGGACCCAATTGCGGATATTAAAATTAGTTATACGGCGGACCTGAAGAAGATCCTTAAGACGGCTTATCAGGCAGGGTTCGAGATCTGGAAGAAATGTTGGCACAGGTCTGTCATCAGCCATCGCATGTACTTTGAGGGCGACAAGTTCAATTAAGCTGTATCCGTCGAATTAAACAAGTTATAAAATGAATCCTGTGTTTTTTATCAAATAAGGGAGTTAGATTCCATTATAGATAGATTCTAATACACATTCCATCCTAGAACAATCAGAAATAATAATAGTAGGAAACCGAAGTCACTTTAGAAATATGAAAAATATTTAATGTAGAAGTCGGAACAAAATTAAACAGCGCAATGATGGTTTAGGTTTAAATGTACGTGCATGTGTATGTTAGTTGGTAGTTTGTTGTTTGCATGTGTTTGGGTTTTAAGGGTTTCTGCATGAATGCATACAATGTTTTGTTTGTGGCTTTTGCATGCGGTTTTTTTTCCTAAATACGGGTGGTGCCCCAACACCCCCCAGACGACCTTGCGGCGGCTTGCGGAGTATTAAGCAGATGTAGATGAACACTTCTAAATCCATCGCGTTCCACGACAGACGATAGAATCGCCGATAAACGCGATTGGACCTATTCGATGCTAAAGTGTGTGGTAAACAGTGAGAACCTTGGCTATTGGATAACTTGGTTTGAAATATCGTCATGTTAAATATTATCACGATTAACATAAATGAATATACAATTATATTGGCATTCACTCCATTGTGTTCGCCATCGCAGCGATTAGTGGACCTCTTCTATTGACCGCTGACCTTGATCCCGTCTCATCACGATTTCATATCATAGATGCTTCCCATGGGGTCACCCATGAATGTCACCGCTAACGGGGTCACGTTGCTTTGAACGCCCAGCATGACGCCCGGAACGGGTAACTCCCGTCTCTCACCGCAGCGGGGGACTTTCCTTTTGCGAATGGCTTCGCACTTAATACAATGCCGCAATGCTGAAGATATTGTAATGTTGATGATCGCTCACATTATTATGCTGTCCTTAATTAAAAGGATTAGGAAACGGAATTTACTGAACCCAAGCCAGTCAGGAAGAAAAACCAATTAAAGCAAAAAATTGAAATATGGCTTGAAAACAAACAGAAAATGAGTTTAAGAACCCGGTAGCGGTGAGTTTTAGGCCTCGTTTTAATGCCGTGGGGGTGAAATATTTTTCATCGTGGAATGACGACAAAGGCGACACCAGCAAGCTAGGGGTTGCAATATTAGTGGAAACGAGGGAGAGGAAGGAAGGGTGGGTGGGGGTTTGCATGGGGAAAGAGGCCTTGTTTACCTCCTCCTCGGGGTCACCCCCTTTCCCTTCGCCCTGCTCATTGCCCCGCTAATTATCTCGGCAGCATCATCTTACACCCACGCGTCTCGTAAAATTGACTTTGATTAACGGTGGCAAAAAATTAATGGATTACACCACCTGGAATAAATTTTAAAAAATATTTTTGGGTGAGAAGAGCACTAAGGACGAAGTTTTAAAATTGAAGCGGGAAGAGAGGCACGTTTCAGGAGAAACTCGAAGGAAGCCGAGAAAGTGGGTGGTGGAAATATTACATATAAATTTACTTAATACCCCATAAGACGCCGCAAGGGCGTGTGGCGCGGGGTGTTATGGCACCATCCGTAATTAAGAAAAAGAAACTGCATATAAAAGGCACAAATTTATAAAATCCACAAAAAAAATAACAAACTACCAACAAACATGCACACACAAACGAACCTACTAATATACCTGTGTCTTTGCAATGTTTAATTTTGTTCCGACTTGTAAAATGAATGTTTTTACTAATTATAAAGTGACTTCGGTTTCTTACTATTATGGTTCCTGATTCTTCGGGGAAAAAATGAGTATTTGTATCTTTCTCTGCTAGAATTTACCTTCCTTATCTTATCCCTGTTGTCTGATGTACTACCTTGATCAAAAGGTTCCCGGAATAACCACCGTGTGGCGCTCCCATCGTTCCGATTTGAGTTCTGTTTTTTTTTGTTAAATTGGTACATCTGTTGTTGATATTCCCTTTAAATCTTAGTGTCATAACTTGACATTTGCAAAAGTTACGTAGCCAAGAGTACATCTATCTCTGAGTGTGTTGGCGATTTTTTACAATTGCAGAAATGGATTTAAATTTGCAACAACGAACTTGTATTAAATTTTGCGTAAAAAACGGATTTAGTGGCGCACGGACGTTGGAAATGTTGGAAAAGTGTTTCGGCAACGATTCTCTAAAAAAAACGGTCGTTTACCAGTGGCACGAGCGGTTCAGAAGTGGTCGTGAGTCAATCGAAGATGATGAACGCAGTGGCAGACCATCGACATCGAAAGTCGGTGAAAAAATTGATAAAGTAAAATAAATGTTGATCAATAACCGCAAATTAACCATCAGAGAAATAGCGGAGGACTTGAACATTGCCTATGGATCCGACCAAGACATTGCGGTGAATGATTTCGGTTTCCGTCGTGTAGCAGCAAAGTTGGTGCCAAAAGACCTCAATTTCATGCAAAAAAGAGACCGTGTTGACGTCGCAAAAGACATGATTTGCGAGGCTGAATCCGATCCCACATTCATCAAAAGGATCATTACTGGAGACGAGACGTGGGTTTATGAGTACGACACGCAATCCAGACATCAGGCAAGTGAATGGCGTTCACCAAATGAGCCGAGACCAAAGAAACCACGTCTTTTTCAGTCAAAAAAGAAGGCAATGCTGACGGTTTTCATGGATTACAACGGTGTAGTGAATCATGAATTTTTGCCAGAAGGCCAGACAGTAAACAAAGAGTATTATTTGGGCGTTATGAGACGTTTGCGTGAAGCAATTCACCGAAAGAGACCAGAAATCGTCGCACAGTGCGTCGAGACCGTCGCACAGTGCTATCATTATTCGTAATTTTTTGACGAAAAATGCAACAAATACCATACAACAGCCACCGAATTCACCTGATTTGGCTCCCTGTGACTTCTTTCTGTTCAATCGAGTTAAAAAACCATTACGGGGAACGCTTTTTAGCAGCCGAGAGGAAGTAATGGAAAAATCGCAGGAAGCACTGATGGACATACCGAAAACCGAATATAAAAAGTGTTTCGAGGATTGGTTCAAGCGCTGGTATATGTGTGTTGCAGTCGATGGGGATTACTTTGAAGGGGACAATTTAGATTTAGATGAATAAACTTGTATTTTTAATTTTCTGAATAAATTCCGGGAACATTTTGATCAAGGTAGTAAGTAGTGTGGGACCATAATAATTCCTTTAGTCTAATAATTCTTTGATTTTACAAGCATGAATTTTACACTATCACCTAAAAAACAATTGTACCTAAAGATGAAGTAAGAAATTTATCTAATAACGTGCAAGATAAAATTAGAAAAGTATGAAGGCGAAATTCCACTACCAAATGCACTTGCAACATACAACGTTCTCCTCCCCAAGGACACAGTTAGGGAATGTGACCCAACGTTACAGACTTATCTTGCTTAACAATATATCTTAGCTCCATCTAAATGTATGCAATCTGACGCTCAAAAATACAATAAAATATTCTGACTAACAAACCTGCCCTTTTCATCCCATCCCTGCTTGAGCAAAATCTACGGCGTACCTGTAACAGTGTTTTTACCACATCCATGATTTTTATTACGAGGAGTATTCTTAAAGTAGTTACCGTTTGCTTATATTTAAATATTGGCGCTTCAGAACACAGTTTTGCTCCTGCAGCGCCATCTACTGATTCATTGAGAAGCTATAGCAGCATTTGTTTTGTTTCAGAAGTCGTTTTCTTGTCCGTGCATGCAAACAACAATGTCCGCGACAATCGTTGATCCCGCCAGCTGTGAAGTGCGTTCTGTCATACGATTCTTGTATGCAAAAGGATTGTCGGCTGCTGAAATTCATCGATAATTATGCCTAGTTTATAAACCTACAGTTATGAATGAAGGAAAGGTTAGACAATGGTGCTGTGATTTTAAAAATGGACGAACAAATGTCCATGACGAAGAGCGAAGTGGTACGCCCAGTATTCTGGCCGATGAAATTGTTTCGCAAGTGGAACAAAAACTGCGATGTGATCGTCAATTGACAATAATGACCTGGATGAACAATTTCCTCAACTTGGACGCACTGCTGTCTGCAGTATTGTTACGGAAAACCTCGGATACCACACATTGCGTGCAAGGTGGGTACCGAAAATGCTCACCGACCACCACAAAGAGCAAAGAATGTCCAGTGGACGAGAGTTTTTGGGTCGTTGGGAACTCTTAAAACCACCCACCGTACAGTCCTGACCTTACACCCAGCGACTATTTCCTCTTCTTGCACTTGAAACAGTGGTTCGGTGGACAACGTTTCGAAACCGAAGAGGAACTCAAGAATGGCGTTGTCGATTGGTTCAACCCTCAGGCGGCGAGTTTCTATGCAGAGGGGTTAAAGAAGCTGGTGCAGCATTACGAAAAATGCTTAGAAGTGAACGGCGATTATGTAGATAAGTGAAGTAGGTTTGTAGCTAACTAAAAGTGCCAAAAAATGTGTTTCATATGAGTATATTTTTCTCTGTGACCAAACGGACCTTACTTTATGAACACGCCTCTTATTAGCAGAAGTCTATCTGCTTAACATGGGTTTATTATGGACTGTTAGATTACACAGTATTATACATCTAAGATCTCGATGAACACGATAAAAATATCTATGAACTCCATAAGTCTATGGCTCATTCTTTATCCTTGCACACTTTCTACCCCTCTTGATTTCATACAAAATGCAAATTCTTGCCCTCCCTCCCTTGCTTTTCCAGCATTCTCCCTTTTGCTGACGTCAACAGCATCTCATTGTCTCTTAGTTTCAGGCATCCACTACTCCTGCCGTCTTCCAAATCCTCCCCAAAAAACTAATGGATTTTCTTCGCATTCAATTGCTTTGAGCATTAATAGCAAATTGCAAAGAAAGAATTCGTTTACAAAATAGTCCCGCATGCAAAAAATGCCATGAAAGTTTCCTCTGATAAATTAGGAAATCGCAAGATAAAACCAGTGCAAAAAACATTTGAGTTCTGTAGAAGGCAAGGGTTGGTCATCACTAGCACTTGGTCTAAGCAAAACAAAGGGGTAAATATACATAGAAAATGCAAGCTGACTCGGAAGGTATCAGTAAACTATATTCTGGGTAGGCACGGGTTTAGGAAGGGTGTGATAAATTCGCATAGCTTTTCGGGAGCGGATATGGACTCTAACCACAATTTAGTTGTTATAAAATGTAACGTCCGTTTCAAAAAGGAACGGAAGGGACGGCGGTTTAGGATATGTAATGTAGAAGCATTAAATCTACATCTACATCTACATAATATCTCGCAAGCCGCCAAAAGGATGTGTTGAGGGGGGCGTTAGAGCAACACACGTAATTATGAAAAAATAGCATGCAAAAGCCATAAATTTATACAGTCCAGAGACAAAGCATGGTATACATTCATGCAAAAACCCTTTAACCCCACACACACGCAAACGCACAAACTACCATCTAACATATACATACACTTTTGTGGATAGTCTGAAAAGTTTCCGACTCAGAAAATTTCAGAAAAAATATCTTGTATCTTTGTTAGGTTGGAAACGTTTCTGACCACCCTTGTATACAAGTTATCTTTACAATGTTTAATTTTGTTCGGATATTAAATGTTTTTAATACTTCTAGAGGACTTTGGTTTGTTACTATTATGGTTCCAGATTGTTTGGGGAAAGAATGAACATTTGAATCCATTTGTATTAGAATCTATATCCCTTATTTTATCTTTGTGGTCTAATCTACGTAAGTAGTGGGGCCATAATTATTCTTTTAGTGTCATCGTTAAACTCTTTTGTGCTGAATTTTTCTAAAAGTCTAAGTCTCGCTTATTCCCATCGTATCTCAAGTGGCTCTCTGCCTAAATCCTCTAAGAGAACTATCACATTTGTGTACTTTTTATATATATTTTTAACGAAACTGGCGGGCTTTCTCTAAACTTTATCTATTCATTTTGCAAAAGTTTCTCCCAATGATCCCAAGTGTTTGCTATATATTCCAAATGTGGTCTAACTAGAGCAAAATAACACCTCTCTTTAACATTTTCATGACATTTCCCCACCACCCGTTAAATGAAGCCCAGTTTCTTTAAAGCGGATCCGCATATTGCCCTGATATGTGCTCCCCATGAAAGGTGTGGTGTTAGAACTACCCTCAAATATTTTACTTGTTTAGCCGTAGTTAGTACTGAACCCTCTATTTCGTAGATTATGTCCTGTTCGCCGCTTTGCTCCAAAAATTTCAAAACTGCGCATTTGTCTGTATTAAGCATTAATCCCCATTTCTTGTACCAATCCGAGAATGTGTCTAAGTCTTTAGAGTGTAGCTCGCGATCTAGTGGGCTCCTCATTTCCCTGTTTACCACTGTATCATCAGTAAATAACCTGAGATTGTTACTAACGTGTGCGCTTAAGTCATATTACTTAACATGTTTACTTAAAACAAAAGAGGCCCTATTACACTTCCTTGGGGGACACCCGAATTTACATCTCTTTCTGTTGAGCACAACCCATCGATGACTACTATTTATTTGCGATTTGACAAGAAGTCCCTAATCCATTAATAATTTTCTCTTTGATTCCATGGCTTTTAAGTTTGAGTAACAATTTATTGTGTTAGACTTTATCGAAGGCTTTTTTGAAATGTAGGAATACTCTATGGACTTGAGTTAGTTTTATCCCGATTTAAGAATATCGTGAATGAAATGACCGAATTGTGTTACGTAGGATCTGCTCTTCCTAAATCTGGGGTATTTGTGAATTAGAATTTTCTTCCCACAAATATCAAGAAATGACATATTGTGTCATTTTTTTAATTACATTTTTCACATTTTTGAGATCGATGTTAAGGAAAAGGGTCGCAAATTGCTTAGTTTATCCCTTTCATACCTTTTATAGAAGGGAGTAATATGATCTAGGTTCCAGTCGCTAAGTACTGAGCCTTCTTGTGTCGTTTTCAGTCAAACAACTTCAAAGACGGAGTATGGCTTCAGCTAATTCCTTTAGTATTCTAGCATGTTTTTATTCCGGTGGAATAACAGGGAGGGAGTATCATCAGGTTGTAGAGGAAATCTTGGAGAACAGTAAAAAGCTGAGTACTATCGAATACAAATTGAAATACATCAAAAACGGATGTGGAAAGCTTCAAAAGAAATTATTGGAACGGCTAATTAGGAAAGAACAAGTATTCCATGGATCATGTTTGAGATGACTGAATAATAAATGAGAGAAGACAATGAAGTATAAAGAGTTGAATAAAAATTGGGACGGTCAACAATCAAAGCAAAGGAAGCATTGTAAAAGATGCAGTGCAAGGATATAAAAAGTGGGCAGAGGAAGAATGAAATTGGTTCACTATACAGATAGGTCAAATCACTATACTGAAATAAGAAGGAGAGATCTCTGCTAACAGTTAAGAGATGGGTCGGGTAAGATAATAGTTGAAAGAAAAAAGATTCTAGAGAGATGTAAGGAATGTATAGAAGGACGGTATGGTAAAGAACATAGGCAAACAAGGTTAGACAGAATGAGACCATGACGTTGAGGAAGATAGCTTAGGAACAGGCATACTCGACGATGAAATAGAAAGGGCATTAAAGGAATTGGAAGCAAATAAGGCGTGGGGGTGGACAACATTCCTGCAGAACTATTCAAATGTATATAAAAATGTGGGAAGAAGTTTAAATGGCATGATTCGTAGTATCTATGAGGAAAGAATCTGGCCGGAAGATTTTGTGAGATCAGTGTTAGTTCCTATTCCAGAAAAGGCAAAGGCTACATCTTTTGAGGATTACATAACAATAAGTTTGATATCCCACGCAGCTAAAGTTATTCTCAGGATCATCAACAAAAGGATAGAGAGTCAGGCAAATGATTACTTAGGGGATCATGAGTTTTGGTTTAGGAAGGGGAGAGGTAGGCATGATGCCATTCCAGTTAGGAGATTACTAATCGAGAGGAATATAGAATACAATCGGGACGTTTTTGCCTGTTTTGTAGATTTCGAAAAGCTCATGAATGCTTTCTCATGAATGAAAATAATAATCTGAGTTCATCGGAAACGTCACAAACTGGAGATCGATATGTTTATCCCCGGGGGAAACGGATTGGGTTGAAACAGCTTCCCATCGATCTCGTGACGCCGATTAGCGGTCTTGTGACCCTCCTTCGTGAATTTCGCTTTCCGTCATTCAAGCTCGATACTGCGAGGAGGGCCGGGGCCCCGGAAGGGCCGAGGGCACAATAGTCAGGGAAGATTCATTTCGCTTGGTTCCACCCACTTCGGACATAGTGGCTTCAGAACTAGTGACTCTGCCACAATAAGTGCTCTCCTTCCCCGACGTGGCTGCTTTTTTTCATGCGTCATCGTCTCGGTCTATAAGAATATATTTCTTTACAAGTAATAAATAATTAGACGTACGAAAGCTGGAAGAATGGAACATATTTCCAGAAACAAAGGGTTGTTAAAGTCGATGATATGAAGGACATGAGGGATATGAGGGAAATTTCAAGAAAGCGAAAGAAGAGGAGGGAAAGAAGTTGAATTTTGGACGGCATTATAAGTGACAAGAATATACGAAGTGGGAGAACCTCAATGCCAAGGAGGCGTTTTCATGGTACTACATGCCATTCACTGATAACCCATTATTGAATAAGAAAAAATCAATATGAAATCGATTAAAAAATAAGGTGTAATAAACAAAACATCCTGGACTATATATTCCTTAATCGAATCTCAAGAAAAATTTCATAAGTCCTTCGAGACCGGTATCCTCCTATGAAGTTTTAGTTTTGTGATTTGATCCAGCCAATTGCTTAATTAATTAATGTACGACTTTATTAGGGCGAGATTGAAACTCCGTAGTTCCTTCTTCCGTCATCCGTTAGTGTGGCTTGTGTGACTTGTTGAGTCCTGATGATGACTTTGTAAGTTGACCCCTGGGTCGTAGATTTTGCAATGTCTGCGGATTGACTGTTTGTTTTCTGTGCCGCTTAGGAATTATTTCCACATCCTGGCTCTCATTCCTATCCCATCTCCGCTCCCCTCTGGCCGCCTTTCTCCCTCCCCCATTCCAAGTTTCGCCCACCTTCCAACCTTGAAGCTAAACCTCTGCCTCCGAATCACCCTGTCGAAATCTTATTAATCTTCTACTCACTGGAATATGTAGTCCCTCTTTCCTGAACTAAATCCTAAACCGATCCTCTCCCCTGAGGAAGAAGCCGAGTTAAGAACACTAATAAAAAAATTCTTACCAGGTCATCACCTCCGCTGACAAAGGTTCGACAGTGGTAGTCCTAAAGATCGCTGATTACCTAAAAGAAGCCAACAGATTACTCGTAGACACTTCTTCCCACAAACATATTCCGGCTGACCCTAACCCCGCATTCAAAAATGAACTAGTCGCTTCCCTCCGCAAGAACGACCCTAATGAAAACCTATCTCCCTCCTTTCACCTTCCCATCCAAACACCCCCCACTTCTATATCCTCCCCAAGATACACAAACCAAAAAACCCAGGGCGCCCCATATTCTCCTCCCGCAACTCCCCGACCGAAAGAATTTCGCCTTCGTCGACCACAACCTCGAACCTTTAGTTCATTCGTTACCCTCCTATGTCAAAGATACCTGCCACTTCCTCAATATGCTCCACTCAATTTCCCTCCCTCCTGACACCAAGATTATTATGGCCACAATTGACGTCACATCCCTATACACCTCCATTGCTCACGAAGAAGGCCTTGCTTCCCTACGCCACTTCCTCTCCAATCGCCCTAGCCCTCAAACTCCAAGCACCGATTTTCTCATTGACCATTCTAACATCATCCTCCCCGTAACTCTTTTCCTTTTAACGACAATTTTTTCCTCCAAATCCCATATATCTCAGTCATATCTTTTCCTCCGAAGAAGACGGAGTTCGAGTCCGTCGAAATTATCAAGATATTATTATGAGTGTTCATTTTATGTGTTCTCGTGCAGTATGTTGCTGTCTAAGTTTTATATATTATATATATTTATAGAAATTCAATCACATAGAGGTACATATAAGGAAAGGAACACACAGAGAAACGCACCGTTCCTATCCTTTATGATGTTGTATGCTTGCTAACCTACTGTCATGCTTCTTCTTGTGTTTGACTCCTTCTCCTTTGGTGGGTGTAACGGCTCCCTAACGCCATCTCTTGGCGTTATCGTGAACGAATATATTATTATATTCGTTATAACGAATCGGATCTCTTTGGTGCTTTATACAAGTAAGATTGCAGATTTCAGTGTAAAGGACATATGAATGAATACAGGGTTCGTCCGGAAAATAAGTGTACTGAGCTCAGGAAAAAAATGTATTACACTTTTATATTTCTTAAGCTAATATTCCTCAAAACAGGACCCTTGTGAGTCGATACACTTGTTCCAGCGGCGTTCCCATTCCTGGAACGCTCCCGCGAAGGCATCATCGGGAACCTCTCGAAGACACGTCGTCACGGCCTCTTTGACGGAGTCCAAAGTCCCGTATCGCGTTCCTTTCAAACTCCTCTTTATATTCGGGAACAGAAAGAAGTCCGGTGGTGCCAAGTGCAGGCTGTAGCGCGGGTGCGGCAGCATTGCACGCCGTGCTTGGCCAAGAAGTCCGACACGACAAGCGCGGTGTGAGAAGGCGTATTGTCGTGATGCATCCGCCTGATGTTTTGATTGATATAATTGGTCCCTAATAATCTCGTGCACTATTGTTTTTGGCACATTACACTGCTCTGCTATCATCGGAACACTAAGACGACGATCAGAGTTCAGTACATCGCGAACTTTTCGAACATTTTCGTCGGTGAGTGTCGTTGATGGGCGTCTAGGCCGTTGTTCGTGGTCGACCTCTTCTCTGCCCTCCACGAACATCTTGTGCCACTGAAAATCATGTTTCTGGACATGGCTGACTCCCCGTAAGCCTGGTTAATCCTACCGACAGTTTCGGTAGACGATTTCCCAACTTTACCGCAAATTTGATGGAATAACGCTGCTCCAAAAACTTCGGCATCGCGTTCCGTGACGAGGGTCGAGCATGGAGGTTCGAATTAGCAGAACACAGCTCAGAGCCGACTGCCTTTTTCAGCGTCGCTTGCCAACATACCCCCCTCCAATCGCAGCCCGTCAGAGCAGTGCTGGGCACGCCTGGAGCGGCGGGAAAAAATCAGTACAACTATTTTCCGGACGAACCATGTATATATATATATATATATATATATATATATATATATATATATATATATATATATATATATATAATTATTATATTATTATTAGGTAATCTACCGGTTTGGTAGATTTTTGGAAGGACACAACTATCAAATAAATATTTTGTAACTCCGAAATAACCCAATCCAGCAACCTAAACTACATCAGGTCCCTCTTCATCTCTTTGTACTACTTTCCTCCCTTCATGCCATCCAAAATCCCTAAAAATCCCTATCCTGTTACTACCTTTTCCTCGCTTACCCAACATTCTCCCCTCTATTACCTTCTTCAACATTCCACTAACGCTCAATACGCCTTTCATCCAGTTTTCCTGCATCCATAGGATTTCTCTCAACAAACCCCTCTCCTCACCCACTATCTCCAGTACTTCCTCATTTGTTTTCCTTTCGGTCCAATTCACCTTCTCTATTCTTCTCACACCCACATTTCAAAAGCCTCCAATCTACGTCTATCCTCCTGCTTCAGTGACCACGTTTCCGCACCATACATAGCTACGCTCCATATCAGAGTTTTTACGAGTCTTGTCTTAACATCTCTACTCAACGTCCCCGTAACTACCCGTACTCCCTCCTCCTTGAGAAAACCTCCTTCCCTAGCGCAATTCTTCTCCTTACGTCCCTACTACTTTAACCGTATTGGTCCAAAACACTTCCGAGATACATTAGCTGTTCTACCTGCTCTATTTTTCCGTTCCTATTTTAATGTTTATATTACCCTTTTTCTTTCTGTAAATTCGCATAACCTTTCTTTTATTAAAATTGATCCTCATTCAATATCTATCGCACTGAACCTCAAATTCACTCAGTAATGCTTGCAATTCCTTGCCTGACTGAGAAACTAATGCTTAGTCATCAGCAAGCCTAACCGATTTTACGAATTCCCACACGACTTTCATTCCTACCTCCAATTCCTACCATGCCTCTTTAATCATTTCCTCCACATATACGTTAAACAGCACCGGTGACAATGGGCAACCCTGCCTTATACCTCTTCCTAACACTGCCCATCCGGACTCTCCGTTCCCCACTCGCACCTGAGCAGTCTGAGACATGTACAGGTTGCGGATCAGTCTCCTGTCCCTCCAATCCATTCCTATTTTCTGCAATACACGCATTTGTTTTTCCCAATTCATTCTATCAAACGCTTTTTCGAAATCTACAAAACAGGCAAAAACGTCCTGATTGTATTCTATATTCCTCTCGTTTAGTGATCTCATTACTGCAAGGGCATCACGCGTACCTCTCCCTTTCCTAAACCCAAACTGATCATCCCCTAAGTATTCATTTGCCTTACTCTCTATCTTTTTGTGGATGATCCTGAGAATAACTTTAGCTGTGTGGGATATCAAACTTATTGTTCTGTAATCCTCACATGGCGTAGCCTTTGCCTTTTTTGGAATAGGAACTAACACCGATCTCACAAAATCTTCCGGCCAGATTCCTTCCTCATAGATACTACGAATCAGTCCATATTTGGCCTTTTTCCCACATTTTCCTAACCATTTCAACATTTCTACAGGAATGTTGTCCACCCCCACGGCGTTATTTACTTTCATCTCCTTTAATGACCTTTCTATTTTATCGTCGAGTATGCCTAGACCTAAGCTATCTTCTTTTACGTCATGTTCCTTTTCTATGTCTAACCTTGTCGGCCTAAGTTCTTTACCATACAGTGTTTCTATATATTCCTTCCATCTCTCTTGGAATTTTCCTGGTTCAATTTTTTTCTTACCCCACTTATGTTTTACTGTTAGCACATATCTTGCCTTCTTACTTCCCGATAATAACTTAACCTTGCTGTATAGAGCACCAATTTCACCCTTCTTCTGTAAGTTTTCCATATCCTCGCATTGCGTTTTCCACCATTCTTCTTTGGCTTTATTTGTGGCACTTCTCAATTTATTGTTTAACTCTTTGTACTTCATATTGCCTAACTGTTTGTTTACATGTTTCCATCTTCTCCTCTCATCCATATTTGCAATCATCTCATCCGTTACCCATGGTTTCCTTATCCTTTTCCCGTTAACGGTTCCTATAGTGTCTTTAGTGGCTTCCAATATCCCTTTCTTGATACATTCCCATTTCTCTTCGATAATACTCAGTTCTTTACCGTCATCCATTATTTTCTCTACAGCCTGCTAATACTCCTTCCTCGTTAATCCATTTAATGCTTCTACATTCCATTTCCTAACCCGCCGCCATTGCCTTATCTTCTTGAAACGAACATTACATTTCATAACAACTAAATTGTGGTCAGGGTCCGCATCCGCTCCTTGGAAACTGTGCGAATTTATCACACTGTTCCTTAACCTGTGCCTAACCATAATATAATCTAACTGATACCTTATATATATATATATATATATATATATATATATATATATAGATGATTTCTTCGAAGTAACACGGAAGTGTTGAATAAAAAACTTAGACAGTAACACACAGCACGAGAACACATAAAAAGAACACTCTCAATAATATCTTGATAATTTCGACGGACTCGAGCTCCGTCTTCTTCGGAAGATAAGATATGACTCAGTCATATCTTATCTTCCGATGAAGACGCAGCTCGAGTCCGTCGAAATTATCAAGATATTATTGTGAGTGTTCTTATTATGTGTTCTCGTGCTGTGTATTACTGTCTAAGTTTTATATATACATATATATATATATATATATATATATATAAATAATATATTATTAATATATTATATAAATATATATATATTATATATTATATTATATATATATATTATATATTATATCCGGGAAAAAGAAATCCATTATTATTGCGTGAAATTCAAAACTACATTTAAGATGTTTAGGATTGTCCGGTTAGGTTCAAATATTCACCATTTTGTTCCATAATTTCTTGTCATTTTAATGGCCGCTTGGTCATTCCTCTGCCATGGAAGTCTTGGTCCTTATGGGCGGAAAACTCTAGTAAACAATTTTCACAATCTTCTCTTGATCGCCACACCTTAACACTCAGGAAATTTTGCAATGTAAGAAAGAGGTGGTAATCCCTTGGTGCCAGGTCAGAACTATATGGTAGATGCTTAAAACTTCTCAATTGAGCTCCTGGAGTTTCTGGCGAATCCTTAGCTTCCAACGGGTCAGTTGTTGAAAGTAGAGATCAAAATTTAGTGTTTGGCAATGTGGAAGCAATTCATAATAAATGATTCATTTGAAGGCCCAAAAACACACAGTATAACCTTCCTGTCCGTTAGGCCTGATTTAGTCACCGTTTGAACTGCTTCATCACGCTTTGACCTAGAGCAATTTCGCACAATATTGTCGCATGTGACCAATTTCTCATCGCAGTCACAATCCGTTTAAGTATTTGGTCGATCTCATTCCTTTTGGCCATGGCTTCGCATATGAAAATTCGATTCATCATGTTTATTGGTGTTAATTAGTGTGGCCCCCTATATATATATATATATATAACACGTCATATATTTATATTATATAGCAGTCTGACCTGAAGAAGGCCTCGGAGTAGGCCGAAAGCTTAAATCATCTACAGTGTGTCCTTTTACGTGTTATCTGTTTTATTCTTTATTCTGTGTTCTATTGTGCCGTCCAAAAGTTATATTGCTCTCGTGAGTACTTCCGCATCATCGATATATATATATATATATATATATATATATATATATATATATATATATATATATATATATATATATATATATATATATAATTATATATATATATATATATATAATTATATATATGTATATATATAATTAGGTAATCTAACGGTTAACGGTTGTTTTTGGATTGGACAAAACTACCAAATAAATATTTTTAACTCCAAACAAAACCCAATCTCGCAACCTACTCTACGGAAGGTCCCTCTTCATCTCTGTGTACTTCTTTCCTCCCTTCATCCGGTCCAACATCCCTATCCTTTTCCCGCCCCTTCCTCGTTTGCCTAACATTCTTCGTTATACAGCCCTCTCCCACTACCACTCAATGCGCCTATCATCCATCTTTCCGGCCTCCATAGCGTTTCTCTTGACAAACTTTTCTCCTCACCCACAAGCTCCAGTACTTCCTCATTTGCTTTCCTTTCGGCCCAATTCACCTTCTCAATTCTTCTCCACACCCCCATTTCGAAAGCCTCCGTTCTATGTCTATCCTCCTGCTTCAGTGACCACGTTTCCGGACCGGGGAGAATTTTTGCGAGTCTTTCCTTAACCGCCCTACTCAATGTCCCCGTCATCAACTCCCTCCTCCTTGTTCAAGACTCTTTACCTAGCGCAAATCTTCTCCTTACGCCCCAACTACTTTGACCGTGTCGTTCGAAATCACTTTAGAAATCCGTAAACTATTCTACCTGCTCTATTTTATCCCTTCTATTTTTATGTTTAAGTGGGCCTTTTTCTTTCATCTTCTTCGTCACTTTTGTTTTATTAATATAAATTTTCATCCCATATCTATCACACTAAATCTACAATCCACTCATCAATACTTGCAACCCCTTGGCAGAATGACTAACTAAATCTAGGTAACCTAGATTTAGTAATTTGGAGCAATCACTTTCGTTTAAAAGTATGGTTTTCGAACAATTGACCGAATTGTTGTTCCGAACCCATTGTTTTTTTCCTTTTTGCTTGGAATTTTGCATGGCAATTTATTGTTTCTTTCCTCACGAATTTGTTTCTAGTTATAAATAACGTGGTGTGTAAGGAAATTTACTGAATATATCAATTTAAAATTTAATTCGTTAAGTATCGTACTTAGATATTTTTAATGTCGGTATTGTCAAAAAAAAAGAAAAACATTTCTTTCAATCAGTTTATTTTTCTGTACGTTATTTTTTACGGACCGTATAGTTACGAGTTATAAAACAATGTTTTCTTACTTAGTTCTTGTGTAATCATTTACCACGACCATATTTTGTTATTTTTTGAAAATCTTTAAAATTGAAACTGTAGAACAACGAAATCTAGGTCGTCTGAAGAGGCATGCGGAAACAACATTTGCTGTTATTATTTCAATAGGAATTCGTAGCAAATGCTAACGCCAAATACCATTACGGTGTGCACAAACGTTACACGATGAGAAAATACCTGCATGAATTATGATGGTGAAAAATAATGTTTCTTAGTTATTTCCGCAGCGCACTCCATCATAGTAGCATAGGAAGCGTGAATAATCTCAGGTATAAATCAGTGAAAAAGGCTAAGTGCACGAAATTTAAGCGAAATAGGTGTTACTTTTAAAAGACTCGGTTTACTGATTTTTTGTACAGTATATACAAGACGAAGCAGAGGAAGTAGATATAAAAATGTCTACAAATATAATTTATTTTTTCGAAAAATCTTTCCAATTTGCAGCGTTAAATATTTTAGGTATAAGTAAATAAATATTGCTCAGATGTTTATCTTTTATCGGTCCTAAACTTAAAGGGAACTTTTAATGGAAGACGATCGTCATCCAAAGAGCTTTTTGAAGAAGAAATAACAGGAGTCAGTAAATGAATTGCAATTTAAAAGTGGTCAATCACAAAATAAAGGCGCGTTCTCGTTTTGCCTAAGAATAAATGAAATTGTTTGCGATTGTTTATGTTTTGTCAAAATATTCTATTGCATCCTTTCACATTCCGTATTTGACGAATTGGCCATTTTTAGTGAATATCCCTGTTCGGTGTAAGACTTAAATTTAAGGTTTTGAACTCGTTGCACCGTAGTTCAATAAAAAAAGAATGAACAATTCTGACGAATGTCGCGTCATTGTGAAACAATGCAGGGGACGTCCGATGCATTAAGCGCTGCAGAACGCCTTCCTCCCGACTCCGGAAGCGTCTCACGCACCCCGTAGCAAAGAAGACATTCGGGGGAAGAGATCCAACTTTTACCATGATTCAAAGTTTGACGCACATTAAAAAAACTTTCAAGAGGTGAAGGATTCTGCATTATCGGGTTTGTTTGAGTGAATAACTAAGTTCATCAGATGTAGTCTTCCTCGCACCTCATTCTTTTTTCAAATAATCTTCCCCTTATAATTGGTTTTTCGACGAGTGAAATGTTGCTCTGCTACATTTTTCTTGATCTTGGATTGCTAATGCAGTGGCCACTCCCTGTTAACTGGACTTTTATTTTTTTACGGTGGCAATAAAAAATGAGGCAGAGCACACGTTACTCATTCGTGGAGACGACCTCGGTTTCCGCGAACGTGTGGCAGCGGGGCACACGGAGGAACGCGGGGGAGGGGGGTTTTGAAGGGGGAACGAGGCGATGTGAGTTGGATGGAGTGAGTGATGGGAAACAGCGTGTGATGGCGATGGAGGGAGGGTGTGTTGGAGTGGGGTGGGGTTCAGGGGGAGGGTCAGGAGGAGGGAAGTAAGAGCGCTATCCTGAACTTTAATGACCACTTTCCCCGCACATCCAATCCCATAATCCTTTGCGTCTGCGGTGTTAATTCGTCCCCTCCTACCTCGAAGCGGCGTTTAAATTATTAACGCTTTCCCGTGCAGCCCAGCGGACGGACCGAGATTATGGGCGACTCGAGGGGGCGGAGATGGGAGAACGGTGGGGGGCGTGCTCCCTTCACAGAGGGTCGCTGTTGGAGGTGATCTGCCCATTGCCAAGTCGCGATCAGTCCCGACGATGACGACCCAGGGGAGTGGGGTCTCTTTCCGCCCCCGAGGTCCGCGAGGAGATCCGCGGTGACCCCTTTGGGGGCCCACCTCCTCCTCGCGAGCCACGTCCTGTGCCTCCCACAGCACTTGCCACCATATTTTGGCAAACTTGAAAAACGTCCAAACATGGAGTGACAGGCTTGCTGAACTCGTGATTTTAGAACGCTTTGAGGCTAAATGGTTGTCTTCACACAGTCCGTAACGCGTAAAGCAAACAATGACACAGTGGTTCCTCCGTTTGGTTTTTAAATTCTTGACTCCACAACGTTGCTGTGATTGAATTATCTCCTAGCCGGGAAAATATTGGTTGTGGCTTTTATTTTCACCCATTTGCATTGCTATTCATTATTATTAGAAGTGTACCAAAATTTTAATTATTCGGGAGTGTATTTAATGAATTAGTCATAGACTAATATTAAAGAGTTTTTATTAACTGTGCCAGTTTTTTGAAAGATTATGAAAATGTCACATCATTTGTTGAAAAATACTATGATAAAATTTTATTTTCAGCAATTGAAGGAAAGATTAGAAAGAAAAATTAGGTTTTCCATATCAACTAAAGACGTACAGAGGAAGTATGCCAAATCTATAGCTACATAATACCCCGTAATCCGCCGCAAGAGCGTGTGCTAGGCGGTGTTAGGTCACCATCTGTGAAAGGGAGCAAAACAGCATGCAAAAACAACACATCCATGCAAAACAATACCCACAGTGGCTTATACGAGGTGTGTTCAAAAATTAACGGGAATTTTAATTTTTCGGACAATAATATTTTTTTATTCTTATACATTAATGTTGTCACCTTCAAAGTAGTCCTCATTGGAGATTATGCACTTGTGACAGCGCTTCTACCTATCCCCGAAACACTTCTCAAACTCGATATCTGAGACAACCTTTAGTTCTTTCAGCGATGTGCTTTTAATTCCATCTACGGCTGTAAAACGACGACCCTTCAAGTTTCTCATAATTTTTGGAAATAGAAAAAAGTCACACGTAGCCATATCTGGCGAATATGGAGGCTGGGGCTTCGTTACAGCATTGTTTTTGGCCAAAAATTCACGAACAAGCAATGAAGTGTTGGCTAGTGCATTATCGTGGTACAAAATCCATTATTTATTATTATTAGGTAATCTACCGGTTAGGGTAGGTTTTTGGATGGACACAACTATCAAATAAATATTTTGTAACTCCAAACAAAACCCAATCCAGCAACCTAAACTACATCAGAACCCTCTTCATCTCTGTGTACTACTTTCCTCCCTTCATCCCATCCAACATCCCTATCCTGTTACTACCTTTTCCTCGCTTACCCAACATTCTCCCCTCTATTACCTTCTTCAACATTCCACTAACGCTCAATACGCTTTTCATCCAGTTTTCCTGCATCCATAGGATTTCTCTCAACAAACCCCTCTCCTCACCCACCATCTCAAGTACTTCCTCATTTGTCTTCCTTTCGGTCCATTTCACCTTCTGCATTCTTCTCCACACCCACATTTCAAAAGCCTCCAATCTACGTCTATCCTCCTGCTTCAGTGACCACGTTTCCGCGCCGTACATAGCTACGCTCCATATCACAGTTTTTACGAGTCTTGTCTTAACATCTCTACTCAACGTCCCCGTAATAAACTCCCTTCTCCTTGAGAAAGCCTCCTTGCCTAGCGCAATTCTTCTCCTTACGTCCCTACCACTTTGACCGTATTGGTCAAAAACACTTCCGAGATATGTAAACTGCTCTAAATTTTAATACTTAGCTTAGCCTTTTTCTTTCTGGAAAATCGCATAACCTTTGTTTTATTAATATTGATTCTCATCCCATATTTATCGCACTAAACCTCCAATTCACTCAGCAATGCTTGCAACCCCTTAGCTGACTGAGCAACTAATGCTTGGTCATCAGCAAATCTAACCGATTTTACGAATTCCCCACCGACTTTCATTCCTACCTCCAGTTCTTCCCATGCCTCTTTAATCATTTCCTCTACATATACGTTGAACAGCACCGGTGACAATGGGCAACCCTGCCTTACACCTCTTCCTAACACTGCCCATCCGGACTCTCCGTTCCCCACTCGCACCTGAGCAGTCTGAGACATGTACAGGTTGCGGATCAGTCTCCTGTCCCTCCAATCCATTCCTATTTTCTGCAATACACGCATTTGTTTTTCCCAATTCACTCTATCAAATGCTTTTTCGAAATCTACAAAACAGGCAAAAACGTCCTGATTGTATTCTGTATTCCTCTCGATTAGTGATCTCATTACTGCAATGGCATCACGCGTACCTCTTCCTTTCCTAAACCCAAACTGATCATCCCCTAAGTAATCATTTGCCTTACTCTCTATCCTTTTGTTGATGATCCTGAGAATAACTTTAGCTGCGTGGGATATCAAACTTTCAAAAGCCATTGTGGAACGAATTTTGCTGCAACGCGTTTCATACCCAAAAAAATTGGAAAATATTTCATAACATGATCAAATCGATATGCCATCATCATCAGCGACATCTCCTATAGTGATTCCTAATTCGTTCATCGCCATTTATTTCACTATTTCCACGTTTTCATCGATTGTTGTTGTGCTGGGGCGTCCAGGGCGTTTGCCATCTTCAAGGTCTTTCCGGCCTTCTTGGAAACACTTATACCAATCGTAAACTCTTGATTTACTCATAGCAGACTCACCGTAGGCCTTTGTTAAAATTTCATCCACTTTGTTACACTTCATTTCATATTTTACGCAAAATATGATATAAATCCTTTGATCCATTTCTTTTGACAAACGAAAATCGCCGAGCTCCTAAAACACGTCTAACCTTAGTGGCTGTCACAGACGAAGTCCAAAATGAAAACAGCTGAAAGTTTTATCATACTTCAGGGGCATGTATACCAACATAATAAAAAAAGTGTGACAATTGGACTCTCCAAGCCCGCGAAATGAAAAAATTCCCGTTAATTTTTTAGCACACCTCGTACATTCATGCAAAAATCCTTTCATTCTACGTGCATGCAAATTAATATACTATCATCTAACAATCAAATGCACCTTAGGATGCAATCAAATATGTATCCAATATTATTCAAGCTAGACTTAGAAAAGTAAAAGTGGTAGGACTGATTTTCTCTGGCGCGAACGGAGCGGTGGAGGGGGCTCTTAGCAACAGATCGACACCAACCTCAGTCACCTGCGGGCTATCGTTGAGTGAGGACACCGTTTTTAGTGAAGCAAGTTTTTTGTCCGCGTCGAAAAACAAAATGAATCTGAATTTAGAGCACCGTTATTCCGTGAAGTTTTGTGCGAAACTCGGGAAGACTGCGACTGAGACCATGCCAGATATGATCAAGCAGGCTTATGGAGACACTGCCTTAAGCCGTTCAACAGTATTTGGCGTCCCCACGTCCAAAAAAGGCTCGCATGAGCAAACCAAAAATCAAAACGATGTTGATTGTCTTTTCGACCGTCATGGAGTGGTTCACAAGGAGTTTGTCCCACCAGGGGAGACTGTGAATGCGAAGTTTTACGTGCAGGGGCTCACCCGCCTCCGGGAACGCATAAAAAGAGTCCGACCGACCATCGCAAACTGCTGGGTGCTTCATCATGAAAACGCGCCGTGCCATGGCCAAGGTCCTGGCTAAATACGGCGTTGCCACGTTACCGCACCCGTCCTATTCTCCCGATCTAGCACCACCGGACTTCTTCTTCTTCCCCCTGATGAAAAGACAGCCCAAGGGACGACGTTTTGACTCGATAAAGGCCGTTCAAGAGGCATCGACGAGGGTCATCAACGGCATCCCCAAAGAAAAATCCAGCGGCCGTACGGGGAATGGGAGCAACGTTATACTAAGTGTGTAGCAGCTCAAGGAGCATACTTTGAAGATTATTAAGTCGATGTAAGTATATCGTCAATAAAATTCTTTTAAAAAAATCAGTCCTTCCCATTTTGGGTGCGACCCTGCATGTAGACGCCTAGGATTTACTTACTCCAGGAGGAGAGTAATGAATAAGGGTGCATATACGAAGGAATAAAATTTCTTTTTTCGGAAGACGAGAAGAGGAAAGAGATTGTACGGAGAGGGATATCAAATTAAATTATACAAATATTGGTCACGCCCTTACCGGTGGAAAGTGTCTGTAAGAGAAGTCACTGAATGGAGTGAGAATGTTAAGGGTAAAGCAGACTAAGACAGACAGGTTCAATGAAAAGTTACTGAGAGAAGAGAAAGAGAAAAAACTCAAATTATGCTGATGCATCTACATCAAATTCTGCAAGCCGCCGCAAGGGCGTGTGGGGGGGGGAATTCACAATAGGTTATAGGTGGTGGTCAAGGAATGCGGAAACTGTACTCTCCTTGCCCTCCTTCACGAAATACACATATCACTTCCTCCACCGTTTAAATTCTGCCTCCGTTCCCTCCACCTCCAACCTACTAATGGCCACCATTGACGTCACCTCCCTCAATATTTCTGTTCCCCCCGCGGAAGGCCTATCCTCCCTCCGACACTATCTTTCTCTACACCCCCCACCCCAGTGCCCCTCGACTGAATTTCTCCTAAATCTAGCCACTTTCGTCCTGACCAAAAATGCATTCTCTTTCCAAAACTGTTTTATCTACAAACGAAAGGCACAGCGATGGTAACGAGGATAGCGCCATCGTACGCCAATCTCTTCATGGGCCACCTTGAAGAGACTTTCCTTTCACAATAATCCTTCCAACTTCTTTTCTGGGTCCACTAAATAGAGGAATTTTTTATTCTCTGGCTCTGTATCTCTCAATTGTTTCTTATCGACCTAAAAGTCTCCTTTCTCTGTTGACTTTACTTTTTCCATTTCAGACTCCACCATCACCTTTCTTGACACAGACATCTCAATTCACAATAAAAAAATTAACCACTTCAGTACGCATCAAAGCCACTAATCATCAGCAACATTTACACTACACGAGTCGTCATTCTTTTCACACCAAACGCTCAATTCCCAACTCTCTCTCTCTATCCGCGGACATCTAATTTGCAACACTACAGCTACTATCAGCAAATACCTCCACAATCTACACCACGCACTCCACAAACCCGGTTACCCTGAAAAGCTCCTACAGGATAAAATCCGCCGATCCACCCGACTGCACACACCACAGAAAAACAACCGCACGTCTGACACAGGACTCAACCTTTGTACAACTTATTTCCCCGTATCCCACAGATTGAAAACCTTTCTTGCAGAAATCACCTATTTTACACGACAATGATGCGACCTCCTCCTTACTGCCCCTCTGTCACTTACAGACGACCCTCCGATATCAGCAACCTGAGATCCATCCAACCCTTTGGCGCCCACCCCCAAAAATGTCCTTATATTTCCCCTACTTGCAACTGAAATTGACTGAAGTAATGTACCCACCCATGTACTAAGTCCGGCGGCGTGTGATTATTCACACATCAGGGTAGGGGGGACAGTTCATTTCCCTGTGCCGGTTATAGTTTCCCAGGAAGATCTGGTACCCGAAAAATAAGCTTGCTTGGGTGGAGCTGCAGGTGCCCAGAGTGCCTTGCCCGGGAATCGAACCCTCCAGTCAGTAGTCCAACGCTCTAACCCCTGGACTACCGCGAACCGTACTGAATCTTCTATTTCGTAGTTTATGTCCTGTATACCTCCTTTCTTCCAAAATGTAAAACTGCGCATTTGTCTATATTAAGCATTAATCCCCATTTCTTGTATCAACCTGAGATTGTGTCTAATTCTCTAGAATATAGATACCGATCTAGTTGGCTCTTTATTCCCTGTACACCACCGTGTCATCGACGAATAACCTGAGATTTCTACTAACGTGTGCGCTGAGGTAATTAATGTATATTAAAAATAGAAGAAGCCCTATTACACTCCCCTGGGGGAAGCCCAAAGTTGCATCTATATCTGTTGACTGCTACCTACCGATGACTACTTTTTGTTTGCAATTTGACAAGAAGTCTCTAATCCAATTACTAATTTTCTCATTGATTCCAAAGAGTTTAGGTTTGTTTAACCGAAAAAGTCACATCTAAATAGCTAATGATTCGAATGCGACGAAAATAGCATAGCGACAGAAGCCTATTCGTGTGCTCATTTTACAAACTCCCAGATGCTAATACAGATATTCTACACAAGCTCGATGACCAAATTTTCACTCTTAGCAACAAGCATAGCAACAGTGATATTAAAATCGCTGGTGACCCAAATTTACCGTCAATTGAATGGGTCAGGTATTGCGTGGGAAAATCCGCCAAAAATATAGATTCATGCCAAAAACACCTTCATATATTCGGAAAACACTCTTTAGAACAAATTGTTTAATCATCAAAATGGGGATACAGCATACTTGATATTTTCGCGACTTCTACGCCCGAAATCGTAATATACATTGAAATAATGGACGGAATCAGTGCTCACAAGGCCCATTATGGAGAGAAAAAAACTAACTTCGTATAAATTAACAAAACAAAGCGTAAAATATTCTACAGGGCTCTAAAACTTATTCAACAGGGCAAATTTTAACGGAAAACAAGATTATGCAAAAAATAATGACCAGAATATAAGAAAAAGACTCTGACAACCGATACTAAGAACCCTTGGAAATATTTCTTAAATATTTTACGTACATCCCATCCAAAATTGTGTTATTGAATGCGACAGTAAGGAACCTAGATGGCACAACGGGGAAGAGAGATCATCATTAAGAAGGCAACGAAGGTAACAGTCAAATTTTACAAAGAGTTTTATAAGTTAACATTCAGTTCATGTGAATACATCCACACAGAAACATCAAGAATGTTATAGTAAAACATAACATATCATATGCACAGTTCTTCGCTCTTATAAATTTAAAATACCAAAACGAATATATTGAGGAACATCCAAATTTATTCCGTTACTACGAGGCATGCTCATAAAGTAAGAGCCGTTTGGCAACAGGAAAAAATATTGATATAAATCACATTTTATCGGCAATTTTAGTTAGCTAAAACCTACTTCACCTCTCTACATAATTGCCATTCTCTTCTAAGCAATTTTTGTACCACTGCACTAGCTTGTTTAACCCCTCTGCATAGTATCTCGCCGGCTGAGAGTTGAACCAATTGACAATGCCGTTCTTCAGTTCCTCTTCGGATTCGAAACGTTGTCCACCGAGTCACTGTTTCAAGTGTAAGAAAAGGAAGTAGTTGCCAGGTGCAAGGTCTCATCATCTTGATGTTTTTGGTAACGGCCAAAAAACTGGACATTCTTTGCTTTTTGTGGTGGTCGGTGAGCATTTACGGGAACCTTTTTGTACAAAATTTGTGGTATCCAAGATTTTCCGTGACAATATTGTTGACAGTAGTTCGTCCAGGTTGAGATAAATCTTCAGCCAGGCCATTAATTGTCAAATGACGATCACATCGCAGTTTTTTTCCACCTGCGAAACAATTTTAACGGTCACAATACTGAGCCTGCCACTTCGGTCTTCCTCATGCGCATTTGTTCGTCCTTCTTTCATATCGATCTCTTGTAAGACATTAGAACACATTATTTTCAGTCAAATTTTGAGATTTAATGACTTAAGAAAAAAACCACGCCAAAACCAGCACGGATTTAGGAAGAGTAGATTCTACATAACACAATTTGGTCTTTTCCTTCACGATGTACTTATGTCGGGAGAAAACAACACTCAAGTCCATAGAGTACTCCTAGATTTAATAAAAGCCTTCGATAATTCTAAAAAAATAAATTGTTGGAAAAAAATGCTTTAATTAATTTAAATGCTTTGGAATTAATAAGAAAATTATAAATTGGATTAGAAACTTCTTGTCCAATCGCAAAGAAATAGTATTCATCGAAAACTCAACGGAAAGAGATGTAAATTCGGGCGTGCCCCAGGGAAGTGTAATAGGGTCTCTTCTATTCTTAACATGCATTAATGACTTAAGCGTACACGTTAGTAGTAATCTCAGGTTATTTGCTGATGACACGGTGGCATATAGGGAAATAATGAGCCAACTAGATGGCGACCTACTCTCTAAAGACTTAGACACATTCTCCGATTGGTGCATGAAATGGGGATTTATACTTAACATAGACAAATGCGCAGTTTTGAAATTTTGGAACAAAGGAAGTGGCGAACAGGACATAAAAACGAAAGAGAGGGTTCAGTACAAACTACGTCCGAACAAGTTAAATATTTGTGGGTTGTTGTAACATCACGCCTTTCAGGGGAACACATGTCAGGGCCATATGCGGATCCGCTTTAAAAAAACTATGCTTCATTAGATAGGTGGTGGGGAAATGTAATGAGAAAGCTGTGTTATTTTACTGTAGTTAGACTTCATTTGAAATATGCCGCAAATATTTGGGATCCCTGGGAAAATATTTGACAAAAAGAAATAGATGCACTCTGAGAAAATCCCACAGATTCGTTAAAAATTGTTATAATAATAACACGAGTGTTTCAGGTCTCTTAAGGTATTTAATCTGGGAACCATTTGAGGTACGAAGAGGACAAGAGAGGCTTAGACTTTTTACAAAGACTCAGAAAAAACGAGTTTAAGGATGAAACTTAAGGGAGGGACTACTTGGGTAGATCAGATCACAGAGATAAAATAAGAGAGATAGATTCCTAAACAGATATATTCAAATACTCATTCTTTCTCCAAAAAATCATTGTAAGAAACAGAAGTCACTTAGGGAACATAAAATCATTTAATATACGAGTCGGAACAAAATTAAACATTCGAAAGGCATCAGGTATATTTGTAGGTGCATGTGTGTTATTTGGTAGTGTTGTGGCTTTTGCAAGGGTGGTGCCCTGACACGCCCCGCCACACGCCCTTGCGGCGGCTTGCTGGGTATTAAGTAGATGCAGATTTAGGTAAAGGAATAGCCTCTAACTAAGAAATACTCGTAATGTATGTGGGCTTGCTGCATGGTTGGTGTGGTGTCACCCCCTTTCCGCGCGTTTTTTGGTGGGTCGCGGGTTTAAAGGTGCATGAGGGAATAAAGGGAATGTATGTAGAAGAGCTGTTAACCCACCACCCTCTGCCACAAGCCCTTACGATTGCTTTCGGTCCATTATGTAGATGTACATTAAATGATAATTAAATAATAGGACATCTACTTGCTACCCTACAAAACGATGTAGGGGCGTATGTCGGAGGATGTTAAGTCACCACCCGTAAAAGAGGGTAAAACCACAGGAAAAACCAACATCTTAATGGAAACAAAATCACAGAGGCGCATAAATTTATGGTAAAACTTTTTTAATTTATGACAATGCAGAAACATGTACTAATCTGCACAAGCACATTCACCTAGAGACAAAGTAAAATTCAAGGACACATTATGCTGATAAATGTAAAAAAACAGATTGTCACTGTATTGATTTGAATAACATTAAATAGAGTGACAATTATAAATTATGCTAAATTTAGTTAAAATGTTATAATATTTTCATTACTTTTTCATTGAAAATATTGCAGAAATAAATGGGATTATTTAACAAGTCATTATTATTTCTCCTTAAGGCTACATACAGCTCTTTTTTTCTATGGAAAATGGAAGCTATTTAAAAGCTCCATGTATTCCACAAATACGTCGTCATAAATAAATAAACCCAAGGAAAATCATCTAAAATAAATGGCAAATTAAAAGACCTGTGCTGTAGTTACAACAGCCCTTGGTTTCATAAAAACTTTCCCAATACAATGTGAATGATTTCCAAGTTATATCAAATGAAGAACCTACCCATTTACTATCGTAAATAAATAATTCTATAAGTTTTATGCAAATAATTACACTTTAAGAACAGGACAAGTACTCATAATAACTGTTTTGATCCTAATTCACTTAATAATAATAGTTCACTGGAATACCATGTTTTTATTTTGTCATCACACACCTTGCTGAGCGTATAACTATAAAACAACATTTTACTTTTGTAAATAAAGGTCAGTTTTGAATTAAAGTTTCAAAACTCATGTTTACGTAATAATTTCTACGTAATGTCCACTTGTACTTTTTCATCCTGATTTTTTATCGTAATGAAGTAAAAACGTGAAATAAAAACAACTAATTTATATACTAATTTTATAATAGAAAAGTATTCAAACAAGCAGGAACGATGTTGTATTGGTAAATTAAATAAAAAAGGATATTAAATGTAAATATTAACAAGTATAGATTGTATATTATAAATCTGTGACTAGCAAACAAGAGATTCCCGCATGATTTCGACTCTTCCGACTAAAATTTAAAGCAATTCGGGAAACACAGAGATAAGTAAACAGTGTTCAGCTTCAGTAAGCGTGAAAATATAGTCAAATTTCGACTTGTTTTACGGTGAATTTGCCGGCGAAAAAATGTTGAAACGATCCATGACTTTAAAGAATATGCTCTCTATTTCTACATAAAATACATGGATGGTCTGAAAATAATTCCGATCTAACAAAGATAAAAGGCATTTTTTATGAAATTTTCTGAGGTCGGAAAGTATTCATGCTATCCACGTATTTATTCAAACGACCAAGATTTCAACGCGTAGCGTCATCTTGATGATGCTACGTGTTGAATTATGCGTGTATACATGTATAAGACCCTCCCCTTCCACTCCCTTCTCTTTCCCTTCATCGTGCATCCCACGGGTTTACAAGTTCGATGCCCCTGAATAAAAACTCTGTACTCTTGATAACAATGAAAACTGTCGTAACCGCTTCAGTATACAAGCGGACAAGAGTCGAAAAAATTTGTGTATTTTAAATCATATTTCCTCACTTCGTACTTCTTCCAAATTAAGAATTAATATTTTTATTACAAATAAATCATAAAATGATTTATTTTATTTCCTCTTTCGTTCTGCTCTCATATTGGTTGTGTTATTACCGAACAATTGATTTGCTTATCGAGTTCCTTTGTCCTATCGAGTCCTTCGTGTTCGCTGAATAATTCCAAAATGTAGACAACACCCCTCAGTTTTTTCATTTAAAGAGAATTTTATTTCCTTTACTAAATATTTTTACAGTCAAAATATTTATGTTTTATACAAACGCCATTATTAGCAAAGATTGAGCTTGCAAGTCACTTGAATCATCATAATTTTTTAATAGTACAACCTTATCTAAATAATACCCTACAAGCCGCCACACGGGCGTGTGGCAAGGGGGTTTAGATAACTACCCCCTTAAAAAGAATAAAACTACATGCAAAATCAACGTATTTGTTCTAGTCTTCACCCATTGTGGCGTATACATTCATCCGAAAACCTTTTCAGCTTACACGCATGGAATAGCATACACTATTAACTAACATACTATACACATGCACCTTAGAATGTAGTAAACCGGTCCAATAAGGCGCATCCAATCCCGATCCAATAAGGAGAATTTAAAATGAAAAAGTTAAAACTCCACTATCAAATGGACATGCAACATACAATGGTTTCCCACCCCCAAGGACACGTATGGAATTTGACACAAGTCAACAGGCAGCGGGAGGGTCCCCCCCTACACGACGAGGGATGGAAGGGGAAACTAAAAAAAACAAATAGAGCAGACTAAACAATACTGCAATGAGCTGTACATTCTTTCATGTATTCACATACGGTCATGTAGAAAGCAGCGTTCTGACAACAAAACACACGAGGTTAGTGAAAATACTAAGTACTCTATGCCTTTGAGGAAACAAAAATATATGCAATATCCGATCTACAACCAATGTTGATAAATAACTCACAAATCTACTAAAACTCTTGCAAAGCATTTACGTGGGTAAATGCTAGTAGAATATAGAACTATTACGCATAATTGTCTACAGGTTAGTTCAGTGGTTATACTACTTTAGATTAAGGCTCGTCATAATATCGCGGGGATAGTTTTTACTCGATCCCAATAGCAGATTTCTAAAGTCATTCGATATTCGACAGATTTCTAAAAGCACTCATCATATGTTGATACAAGTTATCAATTATAAACACTATCCTTTAATCCAGTAAGCGTTGTGGTTAAGTCGTTTCCCATGGCGGTATTGCTGCGGGTGAGGACACCCTAGAAAACAATTACCTCTGTGGTAAGCTCCTTACGTCAGGGATTGTTAGCATAGCTACGAGAATGAAAATATTCAAACCCCTCAATGAAGTGTTTCATTGTTCCATTGCTAGAGATTTTACTGGAATAACTTCCAGAAAAGATAATCCTTTATTTGTAATTTGACGATTACTAAATTTTAATTTTCCGCTCCCACATCCAGGAGAGGTCTAACAGTGATTAGCAAAAGGCACTCGGCATTGTAAAAATATGAGTTTAATGGAGAAAGCATAAAGTAGAAGTGTGTATAGGGGTGGAATGGGGTATAAAATATCTCATTGACCAGTCCGTTATTGTCTCATTGATACATTTTCACCGCAAACCTTTGCCACAAAAATTATATTTATAAAGTGCGATCAGTGAAATGGTGATTCAATGTTACACGAAAAAAGAATTCAGCTTCGGGGGCTTTATGCTTATTGAAGGTTACCCAGTCAAAATAAAATCGATCGATCTGAAATTTGAGGTCCTTTAAAATGTACTTCACTTTATTCATGGTTCCAAAACTATCCACCTTTATTATTTAAAAATGTTAAACTTAAGAAATTATAATATTAAATTGATAGACAAAAATTAAATCAGTATTAAATTCTCTTTGACAGGAGGTACGAATAGGTTCTCATGTATATCGTCAGTAGAAAAACCAAGGCCGTAATGTGCGCGATGAAAACGTTTACTGACGACACTGTGCCTTAGAGTTCTCACTATAAGCATAGTGTAGCAATTTGTAGAACTTAGACAAAGAGTGTGTGTGCATTGTGATGGATGTATCTCATGTAGTCCAGAGAAAATCGACTAGATTCGTTTTAAATTTTAAAATAAGAACACAAGTGTGACAGGTCTCTTAAGGTATTTAAGCTGGGAACCATTTGAAATACGAAGAGAACAAGAGAGGCTTAGACTTTTAGAAAGATTAAGAACCAGCGAGTTTAACGATGAAACTAAAGAAATTGTAATGGCCTCATACTACCTAGGTAGATCAGACCACAAAGATAAAATAAGGGGAGATAGATTCCAGTACAGATAGATTCAAATACTCATTCTTTCTCCGAACAACAGAAATCATAACACTAAGAAACCGAAGTAATTTTAGAATCATTAAAACCATTTAATATACAAGTCGGAACAAAATTAAACATTGGAAATACATCAGGTATATTTGTAGGTGCATGTGTGTTATTTTTTTAGTTTTGTGGGCTTTTGCAAGCGGTTTTTTTTCTTAATTACGGGTGGTGGCCTGACAATTCCCGCCACACGCCCTTGCGGTATCTTGCGAGGTATTAAGAAGATGCAAATGTGGTAGAGAAGCAAGACATGGCATGTAACACACCTTCGACTTCATTCTTCCGATTCTATCACATACTTTTTATAATCCTATATTATGACGTTATCGATAAATTTGTTTCCATATGGAATCGATATTACTAGCAATTAGTCATACAAGTTTTACGCACTCTTCTAAAAATATAGTGACTTTATCAGCATTTTACAGAGGAAGTCAATAATCATGGTATAACATATATTAATTCACATCAGCTGTCATCTCTTTTGAATGTTTACAGTCACCTCCCCCTATACAGTAAGTTTTCCAGCAATAAGCTCACAATTTTAAATTTCCAAGGTGAATTTACTGTTGTTGAAAATGAAAGTTGTTACCTAGCTAATTTTATTATTGAGATCAATAAAATGTCATCACACTGCATTGCGTGAACAGCAAATTAAAAATTAATGTGTCAATCATACTATTGTGGTAAAATTCTCCAAATGTGGTCATATGTTGCCCTGTTATGTTCTCCCCAATCCGTTTTCTTATAATTAACTTATTGCTAGTAATATGGAGGCCATATGAAAACCAATGTACCATGATCGTCCTATTCCCTCAAAGTTGGTTACTTTTTTGTGAGGTCGTCTACAAATCGATCAGTTATTTCCGTCATTCACTCAGAGAACGAATTCCTGTTGAGAGAACTAGCAAAATTGATATTATCTTACAAATATCAAGGAATTACAAATATCACGATTTGAAGTCGATTTTCCGAATTCACCAAATTATCTTTTGGCGAGATGTTGTGTTAATAATTGTCCAGGAACGACTGCTTCATCTACATACCCCGAAAACCCCCGCAGGGACGTGTGGCGGGAAAAGTTAGCTCACCACTCGTAAAAGAAGAAAAAACCATTTGCAGATCTTACTAAAGAAAAATAGAACGTTTTCTTCACTTTTTCATTACTACACATTCCCACTATGGCGATACCATTCATTTGAAGTGAGAATTTCTCATCGATGTCATGGACTTTTCATGAATACGAATTCCCTGAGGCGGACGATAATGTCAGTAGAGGGATTAGGTAATATTCGGCATTGAGCAAGAGGCAGGAGTTAAAAAAGTGACATCGATGGCAACATGAGGCAATTTTCCTCCTATCCCATTACTTTACATTCCATTCACACAGTTTCCCTCCCATTCAATGCCACCTTTTCCACTCTTACGATAATGGCGATGTCTCAAAGAGTCAAAACTCAACAATATGGAATTGGATGGGGATTTCCCTTTAGTTTCATTATTATATATGCTTCTTTATCATTCAATATTTCGTTAGTTATGCATCAATTGATCATTATAACGAATTCCAAAAATATTTGTCGTAACGTCAAATTTTCAACTTTCAAACAGTGTTTGCCAAAGAAATTGTCACCAGAGAACGAAAAAGTAAAAGCCAGTAGTTATATGCACTCGAGGTGAACGCAGTTTCTTCCGCAGTCAAGCTCTTCTATGGCAGGTTCAACGCTTACCGCACATGGATTTTTACCTTTCTATATTTTTCACCAGAGCCTAATCCCCAGGTCTACATGTATCAGGCGCCGGAGTTGCGAAATTAGGGTAGGATTATTATACTGCGGATAGTCCAGGGCCCCCTTGCGTCAAGCGGATATTCTGTTGTCTCTTGAGTCGGGAGATTTGGCGAAGGCTTTGGAGCGGAATAAAAAGAGAGTGAGAAGCTAGAATGGCGTGGGTGGGAGGGGAGTCTTACCGAAGGAGAGCAACAAGGACGTCTCAACTTGACTTACATCATTGTAAAAAATAGTTCAGGTGCGCGTTAACTGCAGGTGTTTGTGAAACTTCTGAAATTAAACTAGATTTCGCGTCACGATGACCGAAGAAGCGAGGAAGTTGTAATCACGCAGTCGAGTCTGTGAGCAACAGTTTCCACCTCCGCGCTCACTAGATTGCTATCGAGCGGTGAGCTTTGTCACTGTCGACGCTTTAAAACCTCGCAGCGTTCCTAAAATTGTATCCTCCAAAGCCCTGGACCAATTCTTTTAAACAACCCTTTCCTTATTTCTATTTACATTTCCGGGATAAAAAGGGAACTTCCGTGAATTTGGAAGGGAGTTTGCGGAAGGGACGGGAATCCACGGCGGAGAGTCTCTCCCCCACCAAAGCCGTGTCAAACGGTTCCCTCTTAAAGGGGAAGGTTCAACATAAAAAAGGAGAAACGGAGTTGAGAACACTTTTAAAAATCTCTCTATCCATCTTCGACAGGTTTTGGCCATTAGGCTCAGTCCCTAGGTGACACTTGGATCCTGCCTCATCGTATCATATCGATCCCTCACCAACCCCTTTTGTCATTCAGAAATCTAGTTTGATAAAGGACGGCAATGATATAAATAACGTATAAATAAATCCGGAGGAACAAATCCGTTTTTCATCGTGAACCAGCTAATTACAAAATCTCCAGTAAGCCGAGTCCGGTAGTTATTAGAATTCATTTTCATAATTGTGGCAATCATAAAGTAGTGAAATATGCGCATGTCTCGATGATACAATAGTGTTTCGAGTGTAAAAAAATAACTCAAATTGCAACCCCACTGGGGCCGCACAACTCATTGAGGAACGGAAACTGCGTGGACTATCTTCCGTCTGTATTTCTGTTCAAATGAATAGCATGGCTGGGTATGGCAGAAGCAATTACACAGGCCAACAGTGGTTTTGGTGCCGGAGCTTTCAATGCTGATTTAAAGAGCAATTAGGGTGCTGAATCCAATTATGACACTAGTTTTTTCCTATCCTTTTCCTATAGTTTTCAAGATATAGATATGTTGTTACTTACGTAAAAAAATCTTCTACATGATGATATGGGAATATTATATTAATAATAAAACCCACTAAATATAAAGACTTGATTTATTTATAGGGCTGTTAAATCACCCACAAACACAACAGAATTTTACAATACAATTGAACACAAATACTAAAATTTTTTACTGTAATAAAACAAATTGAAAAGAAAAAATACATAAAAACATCACTCAACACATCGGAAGCTTCTTTTGCGCGATTTTCTTGAGTGCACTTTGTTCAAACAGTCTCGTTTTAAGCACCAGCAGTAATCTGCCATCATATGGTTATCCCATCTTCCTTGGTAGCGAGCTTCCATTGATTTTATATCCTGGTGAAATCTTTCACCTTGTTCTTCACTTGTGTCTCCTAAATTTCCAAGAAAATTGTCTGAGTGGCTGTGTAGGTAGTGAACTTTTGTGCTCATATTACATCCAAGTGATTTGAAGTTACTGAGCATAATGTTTACCAGCTCAATATAATTTTCCCTTTTGTGATTTCCTAGAACATTTTTTATGACCTCAACAAATGACATCCAACTAATTTTTTCAATCTCATTCATTGACTCGACGAAAGCAGGATCCTTTGTAAGTTGTCTGATTTGTGGCCCCTCAAAAATACCAGCTTTAAGTTTTTCAATACTTATATGGGGCATCTTTAGTCTTAAGTAGCCGAAGCATGGTCCATCCTTGTCAAGAGCCTTTACAAATTGCTTCATTAGGCCTAGTATAATATGAAGACGCGGTAAGATGATTTTCTCTCTTTCAACTAAAGATTCAGCAATGATGTTTTCTTTCCCAACAACCAAGTTTTCTCTCTTAGGCCACTCCTTCTTAATCCAGTGGTTTTGTCTGTCCCTGCTATCTCAGAGGCACAAGAAACAAGGATATTTTGTGTAGCCACTTTGCTGCCCAAGAAGAAAGTTCACCATTTTTAAATCTACACAAATCACCCAGCGATGTTCCTGGTATTTTATGTTCTGTAAGACCAATGCTATTGTATCGTATTCTTCTTTCATTTTAGTCGAATGAGCGATTTGTATTGCGCCAAACCTGTTGCCATTGTGAAGAAGTACACATTTTAAACTACGCTTGGAGCTATCAATAAACAAACGCCAATCATCATATTGTGATAGTATTCCCATTTTTTCCATAAGACCCTTAACGTCTAAACACAATGTAAGATGTCTTCTTGAGTAAAGAAGGGTAGCATATCCTTTTCCCTTGTGCGATAAAAACTTATTTTTGTACCGGGTTGCAGTAAATTCTTTTCATGCAGTCTTGATGCTAGTAGTTCGGATGCTTCCTTCGATAAGTTCAGTTCTCTAGCAAGATCGCTTAGTTCATCTTGATTAAATAGCTGAGGAATTGTTGATACCCCCTCGTAGTCACTGCCACTATCGTCAATAGAATGAGAAATGTTTTCAAATAACTCAAATTCAACTAATGAAAGAAAAATGGCTGTCAAGAGAACAGAAAACGTGGATGCCATCTAACGGATACCTTATGAACTAATTTCGCCATCTTTTGCCGAAGTCGATAGAAACGATTTTTGCTTTTTAATCTCATTGGCCTACAATATAGAAATATACATAAAACTTATTGACAGTTTATTGAAAATAAAAGGAACACCGCACAGTGGTTATAAATTAGTATACTTATAGATTTATTTAACTTTGAAAATTATTTTCCGGAATATATCAAATATTAAAACAACTAATCGTAAGATGTGTCACATCTAAAAAGTAGAGCTGTTAAATAAAAACCGATTTCATATTTGGATTCAGCTTTACAAATGTAGTTAAAATCATCACAAAGATTCCCGGCCCCAAAAAAAATTTTTTTGTAGGCCTGTGTTATTATTGATTCCATTTGCAAAGTGTAAGTTTCATGAGATAACACAAGCTCTTGGACTACGTCAATATTTTACTCATCAATACTCCTTCTACGTTGTTATGAAGTTGTGCCATCAGGAAACTCTGGCGTTCTATACGGTTCAAAAGTCTAACATTTAATCCAACCTTACCTCTTTTTTAATCAAGAACCTTCATTCTGAGTACCCGTTCATACTCCGTTCATGTTCATATACCTTCATGCACGTTCATGCCTCCGTTAATCTCACTCTCGTTTCGACGCAATATTTAACCAATATAGTGAAATATCTCTTAAGGCTTTTCCATTTTTTTACGTTTTACGTTTCGCTTTGCAAACAAAATGAAAAATCACACAGCTAGAGAATATTGTAATCTTGCTTTAATTCGTAGGTGACCTCCTTACCAATAATGGTTTGCGATAATTAACCAATGCTGTTAAGAGCAGTACATTATACATGTATAATAGCATTCTAGCGGCGTAATGCAGGAACGGTTTTGAAAAAGCATCACTTGAGTGAAGTGAAAGTACAAGCAATTTCAGTGGAATTAATTATTTTCTTACTATGTAGAGAGTGGCGAGTGGAATTTTTGTTTTTTGTAACCTTACAGTTGCTCTCCCGTATTGTCCGTAGGATCAATGAGTCCTAGAGTCTGCTAGTTCCAATATCTATTTCCTGAATTTTATATACATGATACAAGCGACCAATTTATGTCGGGGTGAAAATAATTCATATATATCTACATAGTAACCTGCAATGCGTCGTAAGGGGGTCTGATGGGGGGTGTTAGATCACCACCCGTTAAAGGGAACAAAACCACGCTCAAAACGAACACATACTACATGCAAATCCATCCCCACAGTGGGGCATACATTCATGCCAAAATCCTTTCATTCTACACACATGCAAATACATAAACTATGATCTAAGAAACAATTGCACCTTTGAATGCAGTAAGAAATTCATCCAATAAGAAATCCATTCATTCATCCAATAATCTACAATTTGAAGAGTAAGAAGGCGAAATTCCACCACCACAAGGATATGAAACATACAATGGTCCCCGTGCCAATGACACGGGTAGGGAATTTGACCCAACTCTGCAGGTAGGAAGAGAGTTCCCTCACGGAGAGAAAAGAGAAATGGAAGGGAAAACTTAAAAAATGATCAGGCATAGCAAATAATACTGTGAAGAGAACAACATTATTTAAAGATATTCTAATACGGTCATGCGGAAAGGAGGTTTTTGGTAACAAAACACACGAAGTTAGTGAAAGTTCATGCAATTGAGTAGACCTAATAAATTCCTTAGACGCTGAGGGTGGCAAGTGAAAATTTTGCTATCTATAGCCCTGCAGTTTCTTTACCATATTGTCTGTGGGAAGAAGGAGTCTTTGAGTCTGCTTGTTCATGCATCTATTTCCCGAATTTTGTACACATGATCCAAGCGACCAATGTTAGTTAGAGTGCGAATAATTTTCGAGACCTCGGTGCTGAAACATGCGGATCTGAATTTATTTAGTAAGTTCAACCTAGCATTTAGTCGTCATTTTTCTAATTATTCCCATCCCAACACCATAAAAATTTCAGTGATGCTTTTCGTTTTATCGTAACAGTTTTTAACGAATCGGGTTGCCTGGCGTGGCACTTTCTCAATTTCCCGAATGAGGCCTTTTTCACACGAATCCCATACGCAACATGCATTTTTTAAATGGGGCCTTACAATAGCGTGATAACAACGTTCCTTGACCTTGGAGTCACTTCTGCCATCAATGCGTCTAATAAATCCCAATTTTTATATGCTTGCCCGCACACTTTACGTGTATGGGTCCCCCAAATTAAGTCTCTAGTGAATGTAAAACCTAGGTATTTCACCGTATCAGCTACTTCAACGTCAACTCCAGCTAATTTGTAAACGAATCCCGTGGACCTTTTAAATAAATTTACCACCGAACATTTATTAAGATATAAAGTCAATCCCCATTTTGAACACAATGCAATATAAATCATGGGCTAGAATTAATCGATCCTCATCCCCAAGTATCTCCCGATAGATCACTGTGTCATCCGCGAACATCCTTATCTCACTTTTCAGTGAGGAATTGAATGTGCCTCCACGACCCGCCTGACAAAATACGATGTAGCTACTTCACATTTCTGGTAAAAATAAGAATTATAAGCCTACAAAATCGACCAAGGGAGGGAAATTTTCAGTCTCTCTTTCGATGACAACTCCCACTGGAGGCTTTTTAAGGGCCTGAAAAAGAGAAATCTAACCTATCAAACCCTCCGAACGGATGCTGTACTTACATGACGTACTTAGGACGTACAAAGCAGAAATCTTAGCGACCGCATTCCAAAAAACAATAACACTAAGGGCGAACTGGGAAAAAACGGACGACGATCCGGAGGTTGTCGCAGGCATCCTCTCGTGTCTCCCTCCGCTGTCGTTTTCACGGGTGACAGAAGTGAGCTTGGTGATAGAAAACCTAAACCCCAAGAAGAAGCCACGAACCGGCATCTTTGGCATGCGCCGAGACTGGCAATCCTCCACCTAACATCCTTCTTCAATAACCGTCTCTCCTCCTGCTAATTTCCCACCGCGTAGAAAAACGCAAAAATCCTCCTCATTCCCAAACCTGGCAGGGACCCTTCCCTTCCACTTAACTGGTGACCCTTCTTCCTCCCCAGCAGTATCTCCAAGGTCTTCAAAAAAAATCATAAGAAATAGACTGAACCAATACTTTCGGAGAAATAACCTACTCAGGCCCGAGCAGATGGATTTCCATGAGAGCCTTTCTACGAGTCTGCAAGCTCTCCGGTTTGCAGAATACATCTGCCATGGTTATCAACGTCGCAAACACTCGGCGTTACTATTTCTGGACGTTGCTGAGGCCTTCGATCCAGTGTGGCACGAAGGTGTCCTGCTAAAAGATTTTAGGGCGAAGTGTCCCGTGCCACTTAATCAAAGTGGTCCACAGCTTCCCCTCCGCACGCTTGTTCCAAATTGTAGAAAAAGACGCGCTTTCCTCCAAAAAAGCGATAAAATGTATCGTCCCCAAGATGCCATACCGTTGCCCATTCTCTTCAATTTATTCGTCAACGGATAAACTGAAGAGAAAGGGCGATTTCAATTCAGTCAATTTTTAAAATTGATTTTAATAATTTATTGAACATTTTTGCACAAACACGAAATTCTGCAAAGTACTGTCCTTAGGCCTCTACACATTTTTTCAACGACTTAGCCATGGTCACAAAAAAGTTATTTTCAGGGCTTCCTGAATCCGAGGGAACAAATAGAAGTATCTTGGGTCGACGTCAGGACTTATAGGTGGGGAGAAGCGTTGGTTGGCATCTGGTGTTCGGATAGGAGCCCTCGGACTCGTAGCGCGTTGTGGCAAACACCTTGGACACGAGTTTGGCGGACACTTTCCTCATCTTTAACTTTCAGTAACAAGGCGAAACGCAATATAAGATGACAACTTCAGTTCATTATTAACCATCTTGATATTCAATCGACGGTCAGAGTCCAACGATTGACGAGCACGAGCCACGTTGTTGTCAGTTTTGCTTGTTGAAAGCCGCCCTGAGCGTTGTTTGCTGTGAACCACTTCCCGGGCCTCCTTAAAGGCCTGCAACCACCTCGAAACTTTTGATTAGGATTGATCAGAGTCTCCATAAGCCTCGTTAGTTATTTTATAAGTCTCCTAAAGAGATTTTTTGCAGTTTAGCACAAAATTTAGCAATCGCGTAACGTTGCTCGATCGTCGATTCCATTTTTGTCGTGACCCGGTCGGCGCGCAGAGGTTTAAAACAACTGACGTTCTGCCGCGTCCACAGCTTAAAGAGCACTAAGACTAGTTTTGCCGCAAATCTTAGCGTCGATCTCACCTAATCTAAGTAGATTGATCCCACAGTGACCAATAGGAGCGTTGCGAGAAATTCAATTGCATTACTTTCGGAAAGCACCCAAGTACTCTCACTTTCACGTTCGCCCACAATAACATCATTGTGGCGAGATCCTGGAACGGCAGCTATGTCATTCCCAGGGTACAGAGCCATCTTTTTCCCCTCGAAAAGTGGACCATTAGGTCGAAAATAACGATAAGCACCATCAAAAGACAAAAATTGCTATCCAAAAAATCCCTTCAGCTCAACCCGCATTCCGATTAACTCCTAACACAAAGTCTCAGGGATTCACTTTAACGAGTAAGTAATATGAGCAAAGCACGTACAAGACGCCATCGCCAAAGCCCGTCACACGGGCTTCCTTCTGTCATCGGTCCTTAACCCAAGCCTGCACTTTACGCGGCGGAATAAGTTGAGTGTGTGTAAAGCTTTTATTCGCCCTCGGCTGCTGTACGGCTGTGGATTATTTGGTAATATAACAATCGCATCCAGAAGACGTATAGAGACAGACCAAATTAAAACATTACGCTACCTCACGTATCAATCAGGACTCATACCAATGACCGAAATCCGAAACGCCCACAAAATAAAAAAAACCAACACTTTAACAACGCCTTGAAAAGTCCCTTCCACGAAACACGCTTACAGAACTATTCAATCCACGCTAAGAAAGAGAAAAAGAAAAGCTACATCTCCATAAAAAGAAAGGCTCAAGAAACGCAACATCTACTTAATACCTATGGCGCCGCCGAAAGGGTATTGAGTGCTCAGGTGGTGGTGGGTGCTCGGGCACAACCCGTAATTAAGAAAAAAAACCGCTACCAAAAACCACAATTTTATATAATTCACAAAAAAACCTAGTATTAATTTATGCAAAAACACTTACAATTCACACACATACAAACACATTTAACTACCAACTATCATACGCGTGCACCTACAAATATGTATACCTGATGCCTTGTAATATTTAATTTTGTTCCGACTTGCAATTATATTTTTTAATATATCCACAGAGATTTTAGTTTCTTGCTCTAATGATTTCTGATTGTTCTGGGGAAGAATGAGTATTTTAATCTATCTGTATTGGAATCTTTCTCCCATATTTTATCTTTGTGGACTGATCTACCTAAGTAGTGTGGGGCCTATATTATTATTCCTTTTGTGTCATCGTTTAACTCGCTAGTTATGAATCTCTCTAAAAGTCTAAGCCTCTCTTGTTCTCTTCGTACTGTATTTCAAGGAGCTCCCAGCCTAAATCCCCTAAGAGACCTGTCACACTTGTGTTCTTGTCATATATACTTTTCACGAATTTGGCGGATTTTCTCAGGAATTTATCGAGTTCTTTTTGCCAGATTTTCTCCCAAGGATCCCAAATACATGCGGCATATTCCAAATGTGATCTAACTAGAGCAAAATAACACCTCTATTTAACTTTCTCATTACATTTCCCCACCATCCGTTTAATGAACCGCAGTTTCTTTACAGCGGATCCGCATATTGTCCTGATATGTGCTCCCCATGAAAGGGGTGGTGTTAGAACTACCCCAAGATATTTTACTTGTTTGGCCGCAGTTAGTACTGAACACTCTTTTTCGTAGTTTACATCCAGTTCGCCACTTCCTTTGTTCCAAAATTTCAAAACTGCACATTTGTCTATATTAAGTATTAATCCTCATATTATGCACCAATCCGAGATTGTGTCTAAGTCTCTGGAGAGTAGCTCGCGATCTAGTTGGCTCCTTATTTCCCTGTATACCACCGTGTCTTCAGCAAATAACCTGAGATTACAACTAACGTGTGCGCTTAAGTCATTAATGTATATTAAGAGTAGAAGAGGCCCTATTACACTTCCCTGAGGGATGCCTGATGTTACATTTCTTACCTTTGAGCACAACCCATCGATGACTACTATTTGTTGGCGATTTGACAAGAAGTCTCTAATCCTATTAATAATTTTCTCATTAACTCCATAGCATCTAAGTTTGCGTAAAAATTTATCGTATGGGACTTTATCGAAGGCTTTTTTGAAATCTAGAAGTACTGCGTCAACTTGTGTGTTATTTTCTCCCGATATAAGTATATCGTGAAATAAAAAGCCTAACTGTGTTTCGCAAGATCTTCTCTTCCTAAATCCGTGCTGGTTGTGGCTTAGTATATTCCTACTATCAAGAAACCTCATTATGTTACTGGCAAAAATGTGTTCTAATATTTTAAAATAGATCGATTTCAAAGAAATGGGTCGTTAATTGGTTGGTTTATCCCTATCTCCGCCTTTATAGAAGGGAGTTATATGGGCTAGTTTCCAGTCGCGAGGTACTAAGGCATCTTCTATCGATTAAAGGAAAACAGTTTCTAAAAACGGGGAAATGTCTTCTGCCAATTCCTTTAATATTCTAGCAGGTATTTTTTCCGGACCAGGTGATTTGTTTGGTTTGATGCTACGTAGTAGATGTTCAATTCTATCCTTGGTCAGTGTTATGTCGCTCATGTGTCCCTCGGGTGGGTTTAAGGGTTCGTTTGGTGGGTTTGTGTCTTTACTGTAGACGCTCTGGAAAAACTTGTTTAAAATGTTTGCTTTTTTAACGCTTTCAGTAGCAATTTCTCTGTTTTCCGTCTTCAAAGAATGTACAGTTGAAGGTGTGTCCTGTATTTCCCTGACAGAGGACCAGAATGACTTTGGATTTTCCTTAAGATATTCGCTTAGCATTTTTGATTTTAAAAATTATAGAGCTGTGCACAAGATACTTTTAGTTTTACTGCGGCATTCTATAAGTTTCTGTTTTGATGTATTCACATAAACAATATCGTCCCTTTTTAACTCTTTTTAAAATATGACTGTAGCCTTCTTTGCCTTCTTAATACCGATCTTACTTCCCCGTTGTACCATCTAGGTTTCCTATTGTCGCACATAAGTTTGGATGGGATGTACGTCTTCATTCCTTCGTGCAAAATATTTAAGAAATAATTTCAGCTCTTCTCTGTATCGGTTGTCAGTGTTTTTGTCTTGTAATCTAGCACTTCTTTTTTCAAATATTCTCGTAGTCCGTTAAAATTGGCCTTTTGAATAGGTATATTTTAAGCTTTTATTTGTTAATTTTCATTAACTTAGTTTTTAAATCTACAAAAATTGCCTTATGGTCACTGATTCCGTCCATTATTTCAATGTTTGTTACGATTTCGGGCGTAGAAGTCGCGAAGATATCAAGTATGCTGTGGCCCCGTGTGGGCGATTTAACAATTTGTTCTAAGGAGTACTTTGTGAATGTTTTCCTATATATCACGGCATTGTAAGCAAATGGTCGAATTTTACTGGAAACCTTAGCCCGATGCCATTAATGTATAAAAGGGACAATAGCCGACCAATGACACTTTTCTGTGAGACACCCGATGCTACGTTTACTGTCTCTGGTGTAATATGTCACATGTAACATGGACATGTGGCCCTGAGTCGCATTTCCACGTGATAGCGAAATTTTCTCTTCATACTTTTCAATTATAATCCTCCCATTATTAGACATACTTTTGCTAGATTCTTAGGTGCACTGAATTTTAAATGATAGTGTATGTATTTGCGTGCAAGTTAAAAAGGTTTTCGCTTGAATATGTTTCCACTGTGGGTGTAGGTTTGCGTGAATATGGAGGCCAAAGTATGCGCCACTTAATTTCACTCACTACAAATGTGTCGATTTGACTATTTCACTCGGGCAATTGAAGAACCGATTAGAGCCCCATACTTCTCTAGGCGGGTCCGAGAGTGTCACAAGTTTGAGGCGGGGAGAGCACCGAATGGGATGAGTACAGCCATTTCCATTACCCCCGTGCCATTTAAAACGAAGCAGCAAGTGAGACATTTTTCATCGCAAGGAAATATTTGAGCGACCGCATTAACCAATCCACACCGGTCCACTCCCTTGGCCTTTCCCGCACGCAGTTAAATGACATTCTTCGGCGGATGAAGGGATGCGAAAGGGTAGGAAGTACTTCCAATACGAAAGGACGACCCTGGGCATTATGAACATCAGATGGGGCATTTTTTTGTGGTACAACAAAGTTCCACGTAGACGACCTCTTTTACGAGAGAGGTCCGGAGAAAGTGTGACTACGTATGCGCCAACACGCATTGACCAAAGTACGCTCTTTCCTTCTCCCGACCCCATACGACCTGAGGGTTCGAATTCAGGAGTGCCCCTAAATCTGACCCGACCTAAAAATGCCACCGAAATACATTTTCCGATTACGTAATCCAATGAAGAGAGGATGAAGTCTTCAACTGACCAAAACTTCCAACTCTTCCTTTTATAAGACTCTTTAAAGTTAAGAAAACCTAGGTGTTACACCGTATGCCTCATGTTTATCGTCCATCTAAGATTGCAAAATCTTCACACTGATATTCTAAACGTAAACTAAATTAAAAATTATGTGTATAGCATATCCTCCATTAAAATTTGTAAATTGCACTTGAATGAAGATTCAAGCCAAAAATGTAATTTGGCTATCGGAGTTGTAGTCTAGCAAGGTTTACATTGGTTTCCATTATATTTACATTATTTGCTTCACATTTATTACTGAAATAGATTTATTATACGATATGGGTCGCCTTAATCCCGAGTTCAGTTCTTTCGGTCCCTCTATATTAGCGCAACGTCACTATTGATGCACGGAAACGAATTTTGACTTCGAATGCCCCCTATACACTCCTGTGATCACGTGGTGCGGACTAATGGCCACGAAAAGAAAGCCTGTAGTATTCCTGCGGTTGGGAGTATTCAGGCCGCAAGTATACCCTTTTATTGGAGCCACACCTCCTTCCAACTTTTCCGACACCACTCCCCCTTCTTGCTTGCTGGGCCACTCATCTGCGCCGCACACGCCCCTGCTCTCCGTTCCTCACCTTACCCTTGATCTCATTCCCTTGCGTCCCCTTTCCTCAAGTCCCCCGCAGCGGATACCTCGTTTTCCACCAGATAAGAACCCTCTTCCCTAATCTCCCTCCCGTCCAGCCTAGCTTCAAAACAATTCCGGCTGAAGACCCTTTCCCAAGGCCTTTGATACGAGTGCCCCTTTTAATCTTCTTCCGCTTACCAATCATCACCCTCTCTGTCACTCTTAGTTTCCCTCCCTCGCTCTGTGTGACACATGTATGCAAAGTCCTCCGTAATCCTCGCCACGAAGTCTCGGATCCGCCCTTTCATAAGGGAAAGCCGACTCGGACGGCATATAGTATATACATTCTCCCGCAACGAGGAGCGGCTAGCTTTTACCTATTTTTAACGCGTTATTTTTCCACAAAACTTTCATATAATTATAATTACTTCCTAGTACCTGGAATATGAATCATATTAAAAGGGAAATAGTGTTCGCATTACTTCCCAGATAAATATTTGATTTGAAATTTAATCAACATGAAATGTTTTTCTAATTGAAAACTATCTAACATTATTCAATGCCTGAACTCAAGGCCGAAATTTAGTGAAATTATTATTGGCAACAGAAATCTGTACGTATATAGTCAAAAACCGTAATATAATTTCATCAAAAATCTTACAAACCAGTGAAAATATTGACAAGAATTTCTCGCTTTATATGGCTTGATATTCTGTCAGCTTCAATTTTGAAAGTTTTACTCCGCCTGGTGTACACCAGGCGGTCACCCGTTGATTAACGCCTATACGGCGCGCCCTTTCCCTCAATGGAATCATTACACGGCGGACATTCGAACTACCTATCACTAACATTCCCTCCCTTCCCGTCCGCTGACCTCTTACCATAGGCGGCACTCTCGGTGCAGGGGTAGGGGCTGCAAATGCGGTAGTACCCTCTTCCGAAAGCACCTGGTACCTATCGGAGATGGGGATTGGAACTGCCGCTTCATTGTCCAATTCCCGCCGCAGCGTTACCTTCCCTTTACTCCCAGACACAACCCTCCAATCGTCCGATCTACGGAGGGGCGAAACTCTTTCATTGGGAGGGTGGGGAACGAGGTACGTCCTTGATCGTCCAGCCACTTTTAGCAATCGGACGAATCCGTGCCGACCTATCGGCGTGGCGGACTTTCGACTTCATACCCATATCGACACCATCCCCCTCGAGAGAGATCACCCGGCCGTCAATCTTTGATTTAAACTCCCGCACCATATTCTCCAACGTGGCGATACGAGCCCTTAGAGCCGCGCATTCACCGGCGTTTTTAAGCAATGCAACAGGAGACCTAGTTGACGCCATCCTTGTTTGATTAATGAGTTCCCCCAAAATATAAAAATAAAAGCTAACCTAAACCTGTTATGATAAAGACATGTTTTTTATTTTGGGCGGTAGTATAAATTAATATGTACGAAACTGTTAATTTAATGTAATGGACTCTGTACTTAAAGTGGCTACTCAGTGGAAAATAAGAGAAAAAGATAAAAATCATCACATAATGTAGCCTTTACCTTTTTCAGAATAGAACTAACACTGATCTCACAAAACCTTCCGGCCAGATTCCTTACTCATAGATACTACGAAACAGACCATATAGTCTACTTTCCACATTTTCCTAAACATTTCAATAGTGTCACAGGAATGTTGTCTACCTTCACGGCCTTATTTGCTTTCATCTCCTTTAATGCCCTTTCTATTTCATTGTCGTATAGTCCTTCAACCACGTCAAGGTTTTAGTCCATGGAAGGGCAATAGCAGGATACATATGTTCAAATCATGCTGCAGAACTGTTAAATGGATGGCTCTATAAAATAAAAAAAACATACAAAATATCGACAAAATACTACCAATATCAATTATTTCTGCGGCTGCGGTCATATCTGTTTTGATCTCTAATATTGGGAGGAAAAAATTACATTTTAAGTCCATCCGTTGTACAGTAAATCTCCCTGATTTACTTAGGTGATATGATCTGTCATAATAACCAGGGGCTTGTAATATGTCTTGAACATCTTCAGATATGTCAACATGATAAACAGCCTGCCTCATCTATATGCAATAAATGTAACCTTAAGTTAAGTCTACTGTTAACTAGTGGCTCCCATCATAATTCTTTAAATGGTGTCATGCCGCTTCTACCTTATTTATAACCACTTTTCACAAACCTATTTGCTATCTACTTTGCTTTCCATCTAGTTCCAAACGATTCACTTCCATTACTTTCAAATGTAAGTAAAAAACTGTTTGAGATGCTGCACAGCTTTATATGAATTTTTTCATAAAAGATACTCTTAATACGTTCCTCCTAGTTTTACAATGGACACTTCAACGGCAATATTTCCGGGCAGAGAGGGAAGGATTTCAGGAATTTTTAAGTGACAAATATCCGGTATGGGCAGGTAGTGGAGCGACCGTAGAGTAAATATGGGAAAAATCGAAGGAAATAATTCTTGAAAGGCAATTAAAGTATGTCTCCATAAAAAATTTGAAACAGAACACGGATCCGGAGTACAACAAAAAAACCATAAAAAAAACTCAAGAAAGCGGTAAGAAAGGCACGCAGATTAGAGAATGAAAGTAAAGAAATGTCACAGCCTCGCAGCACCTTGGCCCGGAACCTCGATAGGGAAAAGCAAAAGGCAAAGGGAAAATTTCTTATTAATGCAATTTCGAAAGACAATGCAACGAAATTCTATAGATACATGAGAAAGAGGAAAGACAACAGGGAACGCGTGAACATATTAAAAGCTTAGGATAATGACATTATAACCGACGTTGTAGAAACAGCAAATATTTTCAACTCAATCTTTACGGATATTTTTCGGGGAATAGAAAACAAAAATGAAAACAAGGTGGGTCTAAATGGCTCAGAAACGACAGAGAACCTCAATAGGGTAACGGCACAAAATAACGCACTTCCCTCGACAGATGGTATACATATGATAATATATCAATTGAAATTCTAAAAATGGGTGATACCGCAATAGCTCTGTGCCTGAGCGAGCTATTTAAAGTAACTTTAAATAATGATGCCTTGCCTAATGGCTGTAAAAAAGCAAACAGTACACCAATTTTCAACAAAGGGGACAAAACAATAGCCAAGAATTATAGATCAGTAAGCATAATATCCGTTGTTTACAAAATTATGGAAAAAATAATCGTTGATTACATTCGGGAATGGTGGACAAGAGACATTTAGACCGCTATTCAAACAACGACAAGGGTTTAGAACGGTATACTCGTGTGAAATGCAGCTTTTGAGATTAAGCCAATATATCGGCGACGCAATAGATAAAGAAAAGGATGCTGATGCTGTAATCGTTGGTTTTTCGGCAGCTATCGACCGAGTGTCTCACGATAGGTTGTTGTTAAGTTGGAGTCGTTTCCATTGGATTTGAGAATAACCCAATGGTCAAAATATTTTCTTACAGGCAGATTTCAAAAAGTGAAAATAGGGGATGCATTTTCAAAAGAGGTGAACGTTATAGCAGGGGTTTCACACGGCAGTGTGCTAGGGCCATTATTCTTCCTAATATACGTAAACGACCTACCAATCAATTTACATTCTCAAATGAGACTTTTTGCTGACGATTGCAATATATACAGACGGGTAGAGCATGTAAATGACCACGTAATACTACAAAATGATATCTATCGCCTGTGTGACTGGGTTACAAATAATAATATGATATTAATGTGAGTTAGAGTAAGCATATACATTTTTCAAATAAAAAGAATGCACAAAAGGATATTTACACCCTCTTTGGAGAAAGAATCCCATGTAGCAGTCATATTTTCTTAACTGGGGATCTTGTGGGGGGGGAGTCCAAGTAGATAATGTGTCGCGCAAGGCATTTAAAGTATTTTATTGGATAATGAGAAATTCAAAAGGATATAACGTAGCCACGAAAGAAAAATCTATAAGGTACTGGTTAGACCTATCCTAGAATACTCGTCCATAATATGGGATCCGTATGAGGAGGGACATATTAAAAAGATAGAAAAAGTACACAGACAGACAGCCAGATATGTACTAGGAAGGTACAAAAGAACAGAGAGTATCTCGGAAATGTTGGATATACTGGAATGGGATAGTTTGAAAAATAGAAGAAAAAGGAGTAGGTTAGGCGTGATGCTTAGAATTGTTAAAAATGACGAATCTGGGAAGATTTATGCAAAGAGATAGAAAAACCATACTTTAAGGGGAAAAACGACCTTAGTTTTAAAATAAAAATAAGAACGCAAAAAACAAATAAGAAAAAATACTCCTTTTTAAACAGAACTATTGGTAACTGGAACCAGCTGCATGGAGGTTTGTTTGAGCCCTTTCCTTCCAGTTTTAGGAGTTTTAAGAATAAGTGTAAAGCAGCCACTGGGTGATAAACGTCATTGATCAGTGATTATTATATTATTGTACTTATTAAAACATTGTATTTATGTGATGTGGGCGAAGTGAAGAATTGTATTGCGAAAGTGAATGATGTGTTAATGGTGCGTGATTTTGAACGGTACATGAAATTGAGCAGTGGGTGATTATAGACAGAGTGTGGTAATGGACGGTGTGTAGTAAGAACTCGTATTGTGTCAACCGAATTTTTGTGTGATGGTAAAGGAGCGGTTGATAATCTAAAAGTGTCATTGTATATAACAGCATTTTGTCTCATACCTGTCCTTCTGTGTATGCATGTATGTGCATTGTAAGAGTGACTAGTGATCAGACGGACCCGTTGCCACAAGAACAAATGCCTAATTGCTAGGTGGTTTATTTCAAGATAACACCACAAAAAAAATCACCCAACTCGCTATTTTCGTAATTTTTCCAATTTGATTCTCTTCAGATCAAATGTCGACATCCAAGCATCTTTGCAAGATTCTTGTGGGTTTTGTGTCAGTTTTTTTTAGCTCTGTCATCCGGCGGAAAAAGAAAATACTTAGTTCTTCCACACAAATTTTATTACAAACGACCTATGTTTCGACTTAAAAAAAGTGCCTTCTCCTTCTTTACCTGATAATGACTTTGTAAGTCGAAACCTAGGTCGTGTGTAATAAAATTTGTGTGGAAGAAATAAGTATTTTCTTTTTCCGTTTTGAATCACTTCCACAAAGTGACGCCGTAAACCATTCTAAACCATTCTTTCTGTCATCCGGTCCAATAGATGTAGTTTCTACATCTTTAAACCAAAAGCGGTTAAATGTGACTCGCAGTTCTACTCTTGTAGCGACCTGATCGATATATTGATACATTAGAGAACTACTTAACTTTGCATCATTTTGTCAATTTTTGCCATTTTGTCAAACGAAATTATATTTCAGCCTTCTGTAATACTGTAAACGTGTTACTTTTGCTAATAAATTCGTTTATTAATTACCGTCTGGTTTTAATGAGATACATGGAAAACACTTTGAGCTATTTTCACTTCATGAGTGAATTGTTTTTGCTGTCAATGTTTCCAATTGACATTTTGCTACCAAATATAATTAAATACATATTAATATTATCGATTGAAATATTATTTTATTTTTCTTCTGCTTTACCCCTTCCATGTTTATTTATGTTCTTCTCTTGTTACTTCTTCCTTCGTTCCATTCTTTCTTCCTTCCTACCTCGGGATCGGGTAGTCTAAGGAAACAAATGATATCCACCCACTCACCCAGTTTTTTGGCAATTTTCCTAGGCTCATTTCTCATCTCCTCTCATCTCTCGCTCTCATGTCGGGTAGTTGGGTGGAAGAGAAAACCTGCGGTCAGGGCTTTCCCCGAGGGAGGAACTGAGAGGGGAGTCAGCTGGGGGCGACAGGGCAGTAGGGAAATTTTATCCGACCGGGGACCATCGCCGGGTATAATGGGCCGTAGGGGGAGGAGTGTTCGGCGGGGGGTACGTTGTTACGTGACGTGCAGAGGACTGTCGATGCGCTGTGGAGTGGAAGTGGAGGAATTGCTGTGTGGACGCGGAATTAATCAGCTTGTAAGTAGTTACTTCATCAATTGTTATTAAAATAATGTAAATAACTATTAATGAAGCAACTACTTACAAGCTGATTAATTTTGATAAAATGATGTAGTCAGCCAATCTTTGGCGAAAACCGACATAATATATACTAGTATCCTTTATAATGGGTTTTCAGCTACCTTTACTTTGAAGAAGCGAGATTCTGGGTTAATGAGTTTTGCTAACGATTAGATTTTGATGCTACCACAAAAATTTGCCTCGCTCAAAAGTTAGAAAATCTTCCGCTGAGTTTTCTGCTATTTCATCCTCCAAGACATCACAGAAATAGACATGGAGCTAAACATCTTAATAGCTCGTTATGGATTGCCAAAATTTATATTTAAAATGTTTAGAAAGATACCCAAAAAAGGTCGAAAGGACACATTAAGTTAACTCTTTAAGTTGTACTACTACTAATACTAATTATGCCTATGATATCCGTAATCGTATAATATAGAAGTACATTATATACATATATATATATTATTTTTCGCACATAGAAATAGACATATAAGGAAAGGGGATAGAAAAACACATAAAAGACCAAACCAGGAAAGGCGGGGAAGGCGGTTTTGAGTAGATCACAAATATAAAGGATTTCCTTATCCGGGATAAGGAAATATTTTTACATTTGTGATCTGCTCAAAACCGCCTTCCCCACCTTTCCTGTGTTGGTCTTTTATGTGTTTTCCTATCCCCTTTCCTTATATGTCTATTTCTATATGCGAAAAATAATACTTGTTCGCCGCATGGCGGGATTTTCAAGTTTGAATATATATATATATATATATATATATATATATATATATATATATATATACATTCCATCGCGATATCCCGCCATACGGCGAATAATAATTCATTCATATAGAAATAGAGATAAGGAAATGGGAAAGGAACACACATAAGGCGGATTTAAGACGATCACAAATGTAAAAATATTTTCCTCGACCAGGACTTGAACACCGGATCTCTCCACTAGCCGCGCGGGTGCTCTAACCACTTGAGCTATCGAGAAAATGTCCTTTACACTGAAATTTGCGATCTTGTAAAGCGCCAAAGTTCTCCGAATCATTGGGCAGAAGATGGCGTTACGGACCCGTTACACGAACCAAAGGAGAACCAGACAAATACAAGAGGATAATGGACAGTAGGGTAGCAAGCAAACTACATCATAAAGGATAGGAACGGTGCGTTTCATGGCACGCATAGTCAGAAGAAGAGACGAGCCACATTGGCCAATTACACATTTAAGCACGAAATCCCGCCATACGGCGAATAAATATACATTCACATAGAAATAGATATAAGGTAATTGAAAAGGAACACACATAAAGGACGAGCAAAAGAGAGGTGGGGATGGCGGAGGTGGGCAGACTTATGTTCGTCCTTTATGTGTGTTCCTTTCCCATTTCTTTGTCTCTTTTTCTATGTGAATAAATATATATATATATATATATATATATATATATATATATATATATATATATATATATATATATATATATATATATATATACACATTATATATATATATATATACTACCTTGATCAAAAAGTTCCCGGAATAACCACCGTGTGGCGCTCCCATCGTTCCGGTTTGAGTTCTGTTTTTTTTGTTAAATTGGTACATTTGTTGTTGATATTCCCTTTAAATCTTAGTGTCATAACTTGAAATTTGCAAAAGTTACGTAGCCAAGAGTACATCTATCTCTGTGTGTGTTGGCGATTTTTTACAATTGCAGAAATGGATTTAAATTTGCCACAACGAACTTGTATTAAATTTTGCGTAAAAATCGGTTTTAGTGGCGCACGGACGTTGGAAATGTTGGAAAAGTGTTTCGGCAAGGATTCTCTAAAAAACGGTCGTTTACCAGTGGCACGAGTGGTTAAGAAGTGGTCGTGAGTCAATCGAAGATGATGAACGCAGTGGCAGACCATCGACATCGAAAGTCGGTGAAAAAATTGATAAAGTAAAAGAAATGTTGGTCAATAACCGCAAATTAACCATCAGAGAAATAGCGGAGGACTTGAACATTGCCTATGGATCCGCCCAAGACATTGTGGTGAATGATTTGGGTTTCCGTCGTGTAGCAGCAAAGTTGGTGCCAAAAGACCTCAATTTCATGCAAAAAAGAGACCGTGTTGACGTCGCCAAAGACATGATTTGCGAGGCTGAATCCGATCCCACATTCATCAAAAGGATCATTACTGGAGACGAGACGTGGGTTTATGAGTACGACACGCAATCCAGACATCAGGCAAGTGAATGGCGTTCCGCAAATGAGCCGAGACCAAAAAAACCACGTCGTTTTCAGTCAAAAAAGAAGGCAATGCTGGCGGTTTTCATGGATTACAACGGTGTAGTGCATCATGAATTTTTGCCAGAAGGCCAGACAGTAAACAAAGAGTATTATTTGGGCGTTATGAGACGTTTGCGTGAAGCAATTCGCCGAAAGAGACCAGAAACCGTCGCTCAGTGCGTCGAGACCGTCGCACAGTGCTATCATTATTCGTAATTTTTTGACGAAAAATGCAACAAATACCATACAACAGCCACCGAATTCACCTGATTTGGCTCCCTGTGACTTCTTTCTGTTCAATCGAGTTAAAAAACCATTACGGGGAACGCGTTTTAGCAGCCGAGAGGAAGTAATGGAAAAATCGCAGGAAGCACTGATGGACATACCGAATATAAAAAATGTTTCGAGGATTGGATCAAGCGCTGGCATAAGTGTGTTGCAGTCGATGGGGATTACTTTGAAGGGGACAACATATATTTAGATGAATAAACTTGTATTTTTAATTTTATGAATAAATTCCGGGAACGGAATAAATTCGGGAATTAATCGAAAAAATCGCCACAAGTGGACATATCCAGGTTTGCCTTCAGCTAGACGCCCGGTACCCCATTCAGAAGAAATACCGATGCCAATATTTCAGACGTTACCCAGATCTAAGGAAGAATCTGAGTTATTTGAAAACATTTCTCATTCTATTAACGATAGTGGCAGTGACTACGAGGGGGTATCAACAATTCCTCAACTATTTAATCAAGATGAACTAAGCGATCTTGCTAGAGAACTGAACTTATCGAAGGAAGCATCCGAACTACTAGCATCAAGACTGCATGAAAAGAATTTACTACAACCCGGTACAAAAATAAGTTTTTATCGCACAAGGGAAAAGGACATGCTACCCTTCTTTACTCAAGAAGACATCTTACATTGTGTTTAGACGTTAAGGGTCTTATGGAAAAAATGGGAATACTATCACAATATGATGATTGGCGTTTGTTTATTGATAGCTCCAAGCGTAGTTTAAAATGTGTACTTCTTCACAATGGCAACAGGTTTGGCGCAATACAAATCGCTCATTCAACTAAAATGAAAGAAGAATACGATACAATAGCATTGGTCTTACAGAACATAAAATACCAGGAACATCGCTGGGTGATTTGTGTAGATTTAAAAATGGTGAACTTTCTTCTTGGGCAGCGAAGTGGCTACACAAAATATCCTTGTTTCTTGTGCCTCTGAGATAGCAGGGACAGACAAAACCACTGGATTAAGAAGGAGTGGCCTAAGAGAGAAAACTTGGTTGTTGGGAAAGAAAACATCATTGCTGAAACTTTAGTTGAAAGAGAGAAAATCATCTTACCGCGTCTTCATATTATACTAGGCCTAATGAAGCAATTTGTAAAGGCTCTTGACAAGGATGGACCATGCTTCGGCTACTTAAGACTAAAGATGCCCCATATAAGTATTGAAAAACTTAAAGCTGGTATTTTTGAGGGGCCACAAATCAGACAACTTACAAAGGATCCTGCTTTCGTCGAGTCAATGAATGTGATTGAAAAAATTAGTTGGATGTCATTTGTTGAGGTCATAAAAAATGTTCTAGGAAATCACAAAAGGGAAAATTATATTGAGCTGGTAAACATTATGCTCAGTAACTTCAAATCACTTGGATGTAATATGAGCACAAAAGTTCACTACCTACACAGCCACTCAGACAATTTTCTTGGAAATTTAGGAGACACAAGTGAAGAACAAGGTGAAAGATTTCACCAGGATATAAAATCAATGGAAGCTCGCTACCAAGGAAGATGGGATAACCATATGATGGCAGATTACTGCTGGTGCTTAAAACGAGACTGTTTGAACAAAGTGCACTCAAGAAAATCGCGCAAAAGAAGCTTCCGATGTGTTGAGTGATGTTTTTATGTATTTTTTCTTTTCAATTTGTTTTATTACAGTAAAAAATTTTAGTATTTGTGTTCAATTGTATTGTAAAATTCTGTTGTGTTTGTGGGTGATTTAACAGCCCTAGAAATAAATCAAGTCTTTATATTTAGTGGGTTTTATTATTAATATAATATTCCCATATCATCATGTAGAAGATTTTTTTACGTAAGTAACAACATATCTATATCTTGAAAACTATAGGAAAAGGATAGGAAAAAACTAGTGTCATAATTTGATTCAGCACCCCATTTTTTCTTTAAATCAACATTAAAAGCTCCGGCACCAAAACCACCGTTGGCCTGTGTTATCAGTTGATAGTATACGTATTTGGGTCAATTTAATTTGAAAGGGTTTTTGCATGAATGTATACACCACTGTGGGCATAGGTTTGTATGGATGTGACCTAACATCCCCCGCCACATACCCATGCGGCGGCTTGCAGGGTAATTTGCAGAGTGAAAATTCCCCTTACATTCTGTTTTCGCGATCAAGCAAAAGAGTGATAATTACGAATGAAAAGTGCCATTGCAGCATGCGCATGTATCAATAAATATGGAATAAATATATCCAAAATCTTATCTTATCTTGGTGGATGACTCACATACCGGTCCTTGCATTTGGAACTACAAAAAAAGCACTTCTGGCGTTTCTGAAAATCATTACTATTTTGTTTGATTATTTCCAAATTTAAAAATAAATCAAAATGTTAAAAGGTCACTTACCAGTTTTAGATATAACTCGCTCCCTATGCCCGGAGCGAGTGACTTCTAAGGAATACAGTGGGAATAAAATGTAATTTAATTGAAAAATTCATCTATGGATTCTAATTATCCACTTTCGCTCTCCAATATGTCTCGATGTAATTTTTGTAAAATATATATAATGTTAAAATTAGGCATTTACGGTCATAAAAGAGGGTAGCAATAACTTTTCATCAAAGGCACCTGATATCGTGTGAAATGTGTGTGATTGTGCTCGAGGATTAATATCAATGGTAAAGGTACCTGATGATGACGCCTAGGCGTTGAAACTAGTTGTACGATAATAAAACAGTGGATGTATGCATTGTGTTTTTAATAAAATAAATGTTGATCAATGATAAAGCTCTCCGCCAAAGCTTTTTAAAATATTTTAGACATAAAATAGCTATGCACGTGTGAGTGACAGGTGGAGACGAGTAGAAATAATTCTGTCACAGCTTAGACACACTTATTTCCTGCCGGGCAAAGAGTCATCAGTGAAACGGTGCAGAGATTTAGAAATTAATTCGTGCTAGGCGGTATGCGTTCTAATGAATACATGGAAGGTTTTTAATCAATATTTTGGAAATAAATTGACCGTGATTCTTCTCTAAATGTTAATGTATTGATATATACTTCGAGGTATGCTTTAATTATGGTCGAACAATAATAGGGATGGCAACATGCAGCAATAGAATCAGTGAGAAGAGCGGCAGACACGGTTCCGAAAGCCAGGTCAAATTAGCATCTACATCTACTCAATACCCCGCAAGCCGCCGCAATGGCGCGTGGCGGGGGGTTTTAGGGCACCACCCGTAAATTAGGAAAAAAACCGCATGCAGAAGCCACAAATTTAGAGCCCACCAAACAAATATGGTAAACATTCATGCACGAACCCTTTCGCTCTATCCCTTTCACACACAAATGCAAACCCACAAACTCGCAACAAACATACACATGCACAATATTTGATTTTTTTATTTTTTTCCAACTTGTACTTGAAATATTTATAATATTTCTAAATGGACTTCGGATTCTTACTATTATGTTTGGATTCGTAGTATCTGTGTTGGAATCTATCTCCCTTATTTTATCTTTGTTGCCTGATCTACCTAAGTAGTGCGGGGCCATTATTATTCCTTTTGTGTCATCGATAAACTCTCTGGTTCTGAATCTTTCTAAAAGTTTAAGTCTCGCTTGTTCTCTGCGTATTTCAAGGGGCTCCCAGCCTAAATCCCCTAAGAGACCTGTCACTCTTGTGTTCTTGTCATATATACTTTTCACGAATTTGGCGGATTTTCTCAGGAATTTATCGAGTTCTTTTTGCCAGATTTTCTCCCAAGGATCCCAAATACATGCGGCATATTCCAAATGTGATCTAACTAGAGCAAAATAACACCTCTCTTTAACTTTCTCATTACATTTCCCCACCATCCGTTTAATGAACCGCAGTTTCTTTACAGCGGATCCGCATATTTTCCTGATATGTGCTCCCCATGAAACACGTGGTGTTAGAACTACCCCCAAATATTTTACTTGTTTGGTCGTAGTTAGTTCTGCACCCTCTATTTCGTAGTTTATGTCCTACTCGCCACTTGATTTGTTCAAAATTTCAAAACTGCGCATTTGTCTATATTAAGTATTAATCTCCATTTCATGCACCGATCAGAAATTTGTGTCTAAGTCTCTAGAGAGTAGCTTGCGATCTAGTTGGCTCCTTATTTCCCTCTATACCAACGTGTCACCAGCAAATAACCTGAGATTACTACTTACCTGTGCGCTTAAGTCATTACCTAACCATAACATACCTAACCATAATAATCGTTATGGTAATACCATAACCTAAATCTCAATAAACTTAGACCAATTGATAATATAAACGAATTTTTTGCTTCTTAAAAATTGTGATAGCATCAAGAACATGGAAAAGAATGTCAACAATAGTCGAATTAAAAATATTAAAAGTATTCTTTTCGCATCTTTTCGGAACTGATATCCTTATTATAAATCAATTTTAAATGACTTGCAATGGGTAAAACCCAAATTAATGAAAATCTTTAAATATATCTAAGTTTTAGCTAGCAAAAAAAGTGGCTTTTGCGTTCAGAAACATAGTACACAATACTGAATATTTTTGCATTTGTCTTTCAGAAATGTGCCTCCGTAGATTTAAAATTCCAAATAAAATATTAGGTGAGTTACAACTGTTACCTAACTACACTTTCCATCCTTTAAAAATGCCTCTTTCTTCTCTCTTATTATTTTTTTGTATTAGACAAGAGAGATTTAAAAATATAATTTGTTCCTTAACCTTAACAGATCAAAATAGAAATGAATGCAATCGCGTTTGAGATATTTGAAATTGGTAGCGTCAGTATTTGTCAATACCTTGCATGTAATGTTTTATTGAATAGACCCATAATTTTAACAGTTCTACAACAAAGTTTGAAACGTGCTCTTTTTTTTAATACTGTTGAATGTAAATACTCTCTTTCGTGTGATTAACATTTTTCGAGTGCATGATCAAACCAATATTTGAGTAGACGTAACAAGATGGTCATGGTACATGCAAGGCTAGAGAACTAATAGCCCCCACCACACGCCCTTGCGGCATCTTGCGGGAAACTGTGTATAACATTATGAAGTAATCTAATACGGTAGGTCTTTGGATGGACACAACTACCAAAATAAATATTTTGTGACTCTTAAATAACTCAATCCAGGAACCTGCTCTGCATCAAGTTACTCTTCATCTCTGTGTACTTCCTTCCTCACTTCATGCGCGATCGCGCTAACCCCTGGACTACCGCAACCACTTTTTTATTTTTAAGGCCATCTACCGGATAAGGTAAGTTTTTAGATGGACACAACTATGAAATAAACCTTTTGTGACCTCTAACGAAACACACTCCAGCAACCCACTCTGCATCAGGTCCCTCTTCATTTCTGTGTACTTCTTTCCTTCCTTCATCCCGTCCAACGTCCCTATCCTGTTCCTGCCCTTTCCTCGCTTGCCCAACATTCTCCCCTCTATTACCTTCTTCAACATTCCACTACCGCCTTTCATTCATTTTTCCTGCCTCCATAGGATATTTCCCAACAAATCCCACTCCTCGTCCACCATCCCTAGTACTTCCTTATTTTTTTTCCTTTCGATCCATTTCACCTACTCCATTCTTCTCTGGGATCGGGATGGTGCGGAGGCTAACGTAGAGGCACCGCGAAAGCCCGGGTACAGATCCTGAAGATAACAAATATTTTCAGTGGAATCCAAATCCCTCCTTGAGGTTGAAAATGAAAGGATTATAACCTTGTAATTTCATAGAAATTTATTAAGAGACGACCCGGGTTTCGACGTGCAACGTCTTCTTCTCCTAGATGTGTTTTGTGGGGAGCACTCTGAGTGAGTACGACGTCCGTCGGATGGAACGTTAAACTGGTTTTCGACAAAAGTAAACTCCTGTCGTTGCTGGGTTTCTCTCAACCTTTCCTTTTCCACCCATACCTAATGGTGCAAATAACCTTAGCTGTCGGTCGCCTCCCCAACAAAATTAAAACTCCATTCTTCTCCACACCTACATTTCAAAAGCCTCCAATCTACGTCTATCCTCCTGCTTCAGTGACCACGTTTCCACGCCGTACATAACTACGCTCTATATCGAAGTTTTTACGAATTTTTTCTTAACCTCCCTACCCAACGTCCCCGTCATCACCTCCCTCCTCCCTGTGAAAGCCTCGATGCCTAGCGAACTTCTTCTCCTTACGTCCCTACCACTTTGACCGTGTTAATCCAAAATACTTCCTAGATACGTAAACTGCTCTACTTTATGCCCTTTTATTTTAATATTTAGGTTAGCCGTTTTCTTTCTGGAAAATGGCATGAACCTTACTTTATTAATATTGATTCTCATCCCTGATCTATCGTACTGAATTTCCAATTCTCTCAGCATGCTTGCAACCCCTTGGCTGACTGGCAAACTAAAGCGTAGTCATCAGAATACCTAACTGATTTTACATATTCCCCGCTGACTATCTATCTTACCTCCAGTTCTCCCCATACCTCCTTAATCATTTCCTCCATATATACGTCCAACAGCACCGGTGATAATGGGCAACCCTGCCTTACACCTCTCCCTAACACTGCCCATCCGGACTCTCTACATTCTCTATAATGAAATACAGCGAGAATCCGAAATAAATAAATGCTTAAGACTTCCAAAAAGCTTTAATATACTTAGCGGTTTAAATTTTTAATTCCATTAGCAATACATTATGGTTTAATTCGAGTTCACTCGTGCAATACTTGCCGGATTATTTTTTCCCCACTTTAATTTCTGTGTAACAATTATATATATGAAAAATCAAGCAAACAACGACTCGGAACGTGATTCTGAAGAGATTCTGCACTCCTTTACGAAGATGGACTCGGAGGTGAAAAGGGTCGAGGCGGAGTTTAGCTTCCCATTTAAATTAACTGTTTGAAATATTGTGCCGCGCATTAACCGTCGAAGGGTCGTCTGGAGCCGAATTGATGATGCAAATCAAAGATTATTGGGATTTTGTCGGGAAATTGGAGTGGAATTGGTTGATCTGAGTTCTGGGCTTTCATCAAGTTGGGTACCTTTTTTCATGCGTGTAAGTTGAAAGTGTTTTTGCATGAATGTATACGCCACTGTGGCTATAGTTTCGTATGTATGTGTTGATCTTTCATGTAGTTTTGTTCCCTTTTACGGGTGGTGACCTAACACCCCCCACCACACGCCCTTGAGACGGCTTGCGAGGTATTATGTAGATGTATGGAGAACTCAACTGCAAAGAAAGACGAGAGAGATTGGACACACTTTGAATCTCATTGAATTAATAATAAGCATACTAGCAGGGAAAGTTAGATGGATGATTCATAGGAATAACTAACTGATGAATGACGTAAAAACACTATCAGGGAATGAGGGGCTAACACTGGATTAAGAGAAATGAAGGGCTGCAGTAAATAAATCTTAAGATTGAAATATTAATGTTAATAAAATAATGAAATACACTGATGAACCATAATATTGTCAAATTTCAACAAACTGTAATAGTAACTTTAACGGAGTCACCCGCTATGTGTGCATTATAATGCAACCATTTCAGAGAGTAAAAATCATTATGGTTAAGGCGAATGATTTTTACTCTCTGAAATGGTTGCATTATAATGCACACATAGCGGGTGACTCCGTTAAAGTTACTATTAAAGTTTCTTGAAATTTGTCTAAGGTATGAGCAGCCTAAGTGTTTGAAATTGGCTTTATTAACATCGTGGACTGTGGCGCGTCGCGCACGACTACGAATGTCTGTGACATTGTATGTACGGTATTTCGTCATAACATCTTGTTCCTTTAAAGCCCCCAAAATTTCAGAGTGTAAGAGGACGTCTCGGTAGCTTAAGTGGTTAAAGCAGTCGGCCGGATATCGAGGGATCCGGGTTCGAATCCCGGTCAAGGCGAATGATTTTTACTCTCTGAAATGGTTGCATTATTATACATAATATAGTCGTTTATCCTCCTTGTATTTTAAACGTGCACTGTCTATTTAAAATTTGATTGTTGCCTTCTCTAACTAACTAATACCGATCTGACAAGCTCGTGGTACCATCTAAATTCCTTACTGTCGCATTTAAATTTGAATGGGTTGTACGTCTTCATTCCTCCGCGTAAAATATTTAAAAAATATTTCCATGTGTTACCTTAAACAGTTGTCAGTGTTTTTTCTGGCATTGTGGCAATTGTTTTTTTAAATAATCTCGAGGTTCGTATAAAATTTCACCTTTTTAAATGATTATATTTTACGCATCTCTTTTTTTACTTTCACGAACTTAGTTTTTAACTCAACATAAATAGCCTTATTATCACTGATTCCGGTCATTATTTCAATGTTTGTTACGATTTATGGGGCAGAAGGCGCAAATATATCACGCAAGCTGTGGGCCCGTTTTGTAGATTTAAAAATTTAACATTTAGACTGTTTTTCGAATACATGAAAGAGTCCTTGGCATTAATCTCTGTTTTTGGCGGATTTTCCTACGCAGTACCTGTTTCAGTCAATTGCCGGTAGATTTGTGTCACCAGCGATCATAATAATACTGTAGCTATGTTTGTTCCTAAGAGTGGATATTTGGTCGTCGAGCATGTGTAGAATATTTATATTCGAATTTGGGAGTGTGTAGAGTGAGCACACGAATATGCTTCTGCCGTTGCAGTCCTGTATGTTACGCCAAACTCTTTCGGTGCAACATGCCTCCCACCACAAAACCCCCTTCAACCACTGTTACAATGTTTCCGTTCTAGCATCCCTTCCCCCATCCGATAATCCCGCGGAGAGGCGCATTTGCAAACGGCACATAGGTTTGTGTGCCGTTTGAAGGTTACAGAGGCGCATTTGCGAAGAAGGTTGGACGAAACGTTGTGGTTTTTAAGAATAGGGTACATTAATAGTGTATCAACTGACGACGGTATGAGTGACCATAAGTCAGTTATTATCAACTTGAACGTAGAAATAAAAAAGAATGTTAAGCCAAAAAGAAAAATTTATAATATTCATAAAGCAGATGTTGAAACTCTTGCCAGCCATTTAAACTCTTCACTACACGATTTCAAAACGCGCTTTAAGTCTTGCCACCGTGGAAGAAAGTTGGACACAGTTATTCCAAATTATGCAAAAAGGAATCACAGATTTCATTCCTGCAAATTACGTTAAAGGAAATCGTTTCCCCAAGGGGTACAGCAAAATCGTTAAAGAAGCCCTTCGAAAGCAGAGAATGTTACACTCTAGGGTAAGGAAAGCAGGTCTGAACTCATCACCCTTGGACAATAAACAGCTTTTGGACAAATAGAGATCCTCTAAAATTGAAACCAAAACACAATTACGTAGCGCTTTACACGACTTTAAACGTAAAGTACTCTGCGAGTATTTGAACACTGACCCCAAAGCTTTTTGGTCATATGTTAGGGAAGTAAATGGGGGTCAACAAATCGTGGCTTGCTTAAGGGATTGCAACAATATCATTCATACTGACAGTGAGGGTAAAGCCAACATTCTAAACGAATTCTTCCAAAGCGTTTTCACGAACGTTGTAGCCACCGCGTATCTCCAAGAAACGATATATACTGAACCCATGGCAAAAATAACAGTAGACGAGCAAGGAATTGTCAAATTGCTCAAAGATATTAAACCAAACAAATCACCGGGTCCCGAAAACATTCCAGCTAGGGTGATAAAATACTTAGCTCCTAACATCGCCCCGTACCTCGAATTTATATTTAAGAAATCCCTCACTGAGTGCAAAGTCCCTAAGAATTGGAAAACCGCGCAAATAACGTCTATTTTTAAAGTGGTGATAGGGAAGACCCTAGTAATTACAGACCAATTTCTCTCACTTCTATATATTGCAAAATTTTAGAGCACAAAGTTTTAACTTCCATAATGAGATATCATGATAACATTTACTTTTTAACTGACAATCAACACGGATTCAGAAAAACCCGCTCTTGCGAGAGCAAATTAGCATAATTTACACGTGAATTACTTTTATCGGGTGAAAGTGGTAGTCAAGAGGATGCGATTTCTTTACATTTTCAAATGGCATTTGATAAGGTTCCACATGATAAACTCATCCATAAATACAAGGGCGCAATAAATTGGGTTGAAGAATTCCTTTCAGAGCGGAAACAGAGGGTAGACCTTGACGGCGCTAGTTCTACCAGGGTACGAGTCACCTCGGGGGTTCCTCAGGGAAGTGTTATCGGACCGTTACTATTCTTGATTTTTGTTAACGATTTGAACCGCGAAGTGAAAAGCAAGATAAGGATGTTCGCGGATGACACGGTGATTTATCGGGAGATATCTGGGGATGAGGATCGTTTAATAATGTAGTACGTGATTTATATAGCATTAATGAATGGTGTTCAAAATGGGGATTGCCTTTAAATCTTAATAAATGTTCGGTGGTAAATTTCTTTAAAAGATCCACGGGATTCGTTTACAAATTACCTGGAGTTGACGTTGAAGTAACTGATACGGTGAAATATCTAGCTGTTACATTCACTAAAGACTTAACTTGGGGCACCCATATACGTAAAGTCTGCGGGCAAGCATATAAAAAATTAGGATTTATTAGACGCATCGTCGACAGAAGTGACTCCAAGGTCAAGGAACGTTGTTATCACGCTCTTGTAAGGCCCCATTTAAAATATGCATGTAGCGTATGGGATCCGTGTGAAAAAGGCCTCATTCGGGAAATTGAGAAGGTCCATCGCCGGGCAGCTCGTTTCGTGGAAAACTGTTACGATAAAACCAAAAGCGTTACTGAAATGCTTATGGAGTTGGGATGGGAATCAATGGAAGAAAGACGACTCAATGCTAGGTTAAACTTACGAAATAAATTCAGATCCGCATGTTTCAGCCCCGAGGTCTCGAAAATTATTCGCACTCCAACATACATTGGTCGCTTGGATCATGTGTACAAAATTCTGGAAATAGATGCCAGGACAAGCACACTCAAGGACTCCTTCTTCCCACGGACAATACGGGATAACAACTGTAGGGTCACACTCGGAGATAACAAAAATGCCACTTGCCACCCTCGGCGTCTAGGTAACAATTAGTTAAACTCAATTGCATGCACTTTCACTAACCTCCTGTGTGTTGTGTCAAAACCTTTCCCGCATGTCCGCATTGGAATGCCATTAAGTAATGTATTGGTGTTTACAGTAATGTTTTTGCTGCCTTTGGTACCCTAAGTTTCCCCTTCCATCCCTTGTCCCTCTCCATGGGTGGGTCCTCCTCCTACCTGCAGCGTTGGGCCAGATTCCTCACCTTGGGTAGGAGAAAGTTTTATGTAGCAAGTTCTTGTGGTGGTGGTATTTCGCCTAGCTACTTACTAAAATCTAACTTGCACGTTCCTGATAAATCTTTTGCTACATTCTGGGGTACAATTATTTTTTGTAGGTAAGCGTATGTACCTGCATGCTTGTGGAGTAAAGGGTGGTAAATGTGTGTTTACATGTGCATGGAATGATGAGTTTTTTCTTTGTATGCGAGCACTGTTGTGGATTGGGGTTTGCATGTGTGTGTTGGTTTTAAATGCGGTATTTCTTCTTTCCTTTTGGGTGGTTACCTAACACCCCCACCACACGCCCTTGCGGCGGCTTGCGGGGTATTATGTAGACGTAGATGATCACCTAAGCTATCGAGCAGACGAAATTTACACTCTAATTTGCGGTGGGTGTTTGCAACTAACTACCCCAACTCTTTGGCCAGGATTTTGCGTTAAATGTGTATCCGTTTTCCTCATATCTATTTCCACGTGCATGAATTTTTGTTCGCCATTCAGCAGGTTTTCGTGTATGAATGTGCATTTGGCCAATGTGGCTCGTTTCCTTCACCTGGCTATGCGAGCTACAAAACGCACTATTCCTATGCTTTATTACGTCCATATACACATTTGTCAGTGATTTTAATGCCGTTGTCACGCATATTGTGCAGGGATTATAAATGAAAAAAGTTATATTAAATGCCACAAAGTCATTAATGGCTGTGAGAGCAAACGACCTACGTGTAAATTTAAAAAAATCTCACTTCCCCTTCGCTTTTATATTCATCCATGAGTTAAAGAACGGATGAAGATATAAGCGATAAATACCCTTTTTAGATGTATGATCTCTTATTACTCTTTCTCCGGCATTTAATAACGGCATATTGGCTCCCTTCAACAACATGGTCAATCACGGATCGCTATAAAGAGAAGAGCTCTGACCGGGAATGCGGCGTTGCCTTCCCCTACCTATGGTCTTTTCATCTTCCCTAGGTTACGAAATCCTAATCTTGGTTCGCAATCCTAAAACTCTTAAATCTTGAAGGCTACTTTGTTTCTCAAAACAAACCTCCCTTTCAAACGTCTTTAATCCGCCTCTTTCAACCTGATTCGGTCATTTTGATTCTAGACTTCTTCCTCATGACGGAATCGCATATTCTTTCCAAGGAATTACCTCGCTGAGAGAGCACAACCCACTCACGTACATCTCCCTTTAAAGAGAGGGAGCTGTTATCGAATTTTACTCTCGGAAAACATAATAATGAAACATTGTTCGCTGTTTAAGCAGCAGGTGGATTTTCAGAGAATGGGAAAATGTGGAGCGAGAAAACCGGTTCGAAAAATAGCAGACTAGCCTCCACTCAACGAAACCCATGAAAAGGGTCCGCAATGGTGCGTCCCATCTGGCGGACGGCGTACTGCGCTCTCCGCTTGTGAAATCCTACTCAAAAAAGGATCGGGGTACCTTGTGAAAAATGTTATTACCACCTGGATTTGGACCCTGTCATGGAGGTTGGAAGCCGAAACCCTAGGCTCCAAAATAACCCGATCCCTCTTTCTGGAGGCATTAGGAATATGACATTTTTCCTTAAATATTTATACATGACTAGTATTTAAAAATAATCGAGGTAGAAAATTTGAGAAAATAGGGCGGATATGGCAAAATTTCAATGTCACATTGCTTTCATTGCAGGTCGGGCCGTGCTCCCAATTGCAGGTCGCGTCGTGTGTGCTTCTGGAAAGGAGTCAGTGGCCGTGAAATCCTGCGTGTTGACTTCATCAACATGTGCAGTTCTTCGTGAATAATTTTCCACGCGTTGCCGTTACTAAGATTGATCTACATCCACAACATACCTCGCAAACAGCCGTGAGGTCAAGTGTTTGGGAGTGTGGGAGATTCAATCTCTAACTGCGTGTGAATATTCACACATCAGGGTAGGGGGGCAAGTTTCCTTCCCCTGTGCCGGTTATGGTTTCCCAGGAAGATCTGGTAACCGAAAAATCAGCTAGCTTGGGTGGAGCTGCAGGTGCCCAAAGTGCCTTGCCCGGGAATCGAACCCGGGACCCTTTGGTCAGCAGTCCAACGCTCTACCCGCTAGACCACCGCGACCCGCATGGTTTATATATATCACAAAATTATCAAATCATGAACACAGTAATCAACCCAAAGGCCGGTTTAGTAGGTGATGGTAGAGCCCACCCATGTACCAAGCCCGACGGCGTGTGAATATTCACACATCAGAGTAGGGGGGCCAGTTCCTTCCCTTTTGCCGGTTATGGCTTCCTAGGAAGAATTGGTACCCGAAAAATTAACAAGCATGGCCAAAGTACCTTGCCCGGGAATCGAACCCTGGACCCTCCGGTCAGTAATCCAACGCTCTATCCACTAGACCACTGCGACCGCGACAAATATATATATATATATATATATATATATATATATATATATATATATATATATATATATAGCCCCAATGCCCCTTTGTCGCTTACAGACGACCAGCCAATCTCAGAACCTTCTGAGATCCACCAACCCTTTGACACCCCGCCCTGACAAATTTCCACATATTTCCCCTACCTGCAATCGCCCCCGATGTAAAACATGTCTCCTAATCAGATCTGCTCCCCTCTCCCCACATCCCCTCATTGTCCCTACACCCCGTTCCCATGCTAATTGCCTCTCAAAAAATATTATCTATCTTTTGTCGTGCAAACAATGCACCTCATTCTACATAGGCGAATGCATTACCCCCTTATCCATCCGAATGAACAATCACCGCTACTCATGTAATTCTGCTTCACTCTCTTCTCTTCCTATCCCTTTAAACGAAAGTTCACACAACCTATCATTTGACGAATGCTTTTCCCTAACAATTCTAGAATCCCTACCTGATTCAGCCACCAACATAGAGGTGAGAACTCGCGAATCCGCATACATCCTATATTTCCGATCCTTTAAAATTCCCACCCTTAACCGCCATCTTTAATTTCTTTCCCAACAGTCCCTAAACCTTCCGCCCCCCCCCCCCTTCCCCAGGCACTCTTCCCTCAAAACCTCTCAGTCTGACCTGAAGAAGGCCGAAAGCTTAAATCATCTACAGTGTGAGTGTCCTTTTACGTGTTATCTGTTTTATTCTGTGTTCTATTGTGCCGTCCAAAAGTTATATTGCTCTGGTGAGTACTTCCGCATCATATATATATATATATATATATATATATATATATATATATATATATATATATATATATATATACGAGGGTCATCCGGAAAGTAGTACTCGTTCGTGCCGCATGAAGTGCTGACGACGCGAGTAGCCGCTGGACGAGGTCAGATAGCTTCAGTGGCTTGTCTGCCTTCTCTGAGCCAAGTTGCGTGACGCTAGCATTGCCTGTGTTGTTTCTGTGATTGTTTACAATGTTTAAAAAAATTGAGAACGCCGCCAGTTGTGAAGTGAGGGCAGTGATTAAATTCCTCAATGCAAGAAACGTTCGCCCATGTGATATTCATCGCCAATTAAAGGAGGTGTATGGAGACAATGTAATGGACGAGTCGTCTGTTCGGCGGTGGTGTCGCAACTTCAACATGGGGAGGGGGAACACACACGACGATGAGCGTTCGGGGAGACCGTCTGTCATTACAGACCAACTGGTGAGCTCAGTTGACGAATTCGTGAGGAACGATCGGCGCGTCACAATTGATGACATCTGTGAGCATTTTCCCAATGTTTCTCGAACAATTGTTCATGAAATTGTTAAACACCATCTGCATTATGCAAAAATTTGTGCAAGATGGGTCCCTCGCATGCTCACAGATGAGCACAAAACCAAGCGTATGGCTGCAGCACTGACGTTTTTGGGACGTTATTCTGATGAAGGAGACTCTTTCTTGACTCGCATAATTACTGGTGACGAAACATGGGTTTGTTATGCATCACCTGAGAGTAAACGACAGTCAATGGAGTGGCATCATGCTCATTCACCAAACAAACCAAAAAAATTCAAGACAGTTCTGTCCACCAGGAAACTCATGGCAACCATTTCCTGGGATCGACGAGGTGTATTGCTTATTGATTTTATGGCCCGTGGAGACACTATTAATGCCAATGCGTATTGTGAAACATTAAAGAAATTACGGCGGGCAATACAAAATCGGCGGCGAGGTCTATTGTCTACTGGTGTCATTCTCGTTCATGACAATGCCAGACCTCATGCAGCTGGGATAACACAAAAACTTTTGCAGCAATTCAAATGGGAAACTTTCGACCATCCACCGTATAGCCCGGACTTGGCCCCTTCAGATTTTCATCTCTTTACAAAGCTTAAAGACTTTTTGGCAGGAAAAAGATTTGACAGCGATGAAGAACTTAAAAAAGGAGTGACCCTGTATCTCAATGAGTTGGCGGCGAAGGACTATGCAGCAGGAATACAGAAACTTGTCACACGTTATGACAAATGTTTTAATTTGCTTGGAGATTATGTTGAGAAGTAGTTTAAAGTATCCTCTTTCAAATAAAATTTTTTATGTTTGTTAATATTTACTTTTGTGTCTTTATTTCACGAACGGGTACTACTTTCCGGAAGACCCTCGTGTATGTATATATATATATATATATATATGCAAGGCGGCACCCAAGATTGGTAGCACTCACTTTTTTACAAGAATTTTGTTGACTATAATCTTACATCGACTCAAAGTCGATCATGTCTAAATCGAGTCAAAACGTCCTCTCTTGAGCTATCTTTTCATCAGAGGGAAGAAGAAGAAATCCAGTTGGTCCAGATGGGGAGAATAGGGCGGGTGCGGCATGTGGAAACGCCGTATTTCACCAGGAGCTGTCTGACGACGAGCGCGCCAATTCAGAATTTTCGGCACAACCTTGGCGGACACCTTGCGCATGGCCAAATTCTGTGAAATAATGCGTTGGGCGTTGGATGCAGGCAGACCCAACTGGTCTGCAATTTCTTCACTGGTTAAGCGTCGGTCTGTGTTCAGCAGTGTCCTCACTCTGCCCACATTCGTGACCGTTATTGCCGTCGACGGCCGTCCGGAGCGATGGTCGTCTTCAACGAGCTCCCTACCCTCTTTAAGCAACTTGTACCACTCCAATACTGTGGAACCGCTTAAGGCAGTGTCCCCATAATCCGGCTATCATATCGAGGGTCTCAGTTGCCGTCTTTCCGAGTTTCGCACAAAACTTCACGGAATAACGCTGCTCTAAATTCAGATTAATTTTGTTTTTCGACGGCGACAAAAACCTTGCTTAATTGAAAACAGTGTCCTCACTCAACGACAGTCCGCAGGCGACTGAAATTGGCGTCGGTCTGTTTATAAGAACCCCCTCCACCTTACCCTGCCAGGCAGACCCTCCTCCTCCTCTCCGTTCGCGCCAGAGAAAATCAGTCCTACCGATTTAGGGTGTGATCTGTACATGTATATATATATATATATATATATATATATATATATATATATATATATATATATATATATATATATCGATGATGCGGAAGTACGAGAGCAATATAACTTTTGGACGGCACAATAGAACACAGAATAATACAGATAACACGTAAAAGGACACTCACACTGTAGATGATTTAACCTTTCGGCCTAATCCGAGGCCTTCCTCAGGTCAGACCCTTTATATATATATATATATATATATATATATATATATATATATATATATATATATATAATGGATGAAAGGCGTATTGAGCGGTCGTGGAATGTTGAAGAAGGTAGTAGAGGGGAGAATGTTGGGCAAGCGAGGAAAGGGTAGGAACAGGATAGGGATGTTGGATGGAATGAAAGGAGGAAAGAAGTACGCAGAGATGAAGAGGGACCTGATGTAGTTTAAGTTGCTGGATTGGGTATTTTTTGGAGTTACAAAATATTTATTTGATAGTTGTTCCCATCCAAAAACCTACCGTAACCGGTAGATTACCTAAAAATATATATATATATAATATATATATATATATATATATATATATATATATATATATATATATATATATATATATATATAAATAATAAACACAGTAATCAACCCGAAGGTCGGTTTAGTAGGTGATGGTAGAGCTCACTCATGTACCAAGCCCGACGGCATGCCGGTTATGGTTTCCCAAGAAGATCTGATAACCGAAAAATCAACTAGCTTGGGTGGAGCTGCAGGTGCCCAGAGTGCCTTGCCCGGGAATCGAACGCGGGACCCTCCGGTCAGTAGTCCAATGCTCTACCCACTGGACCACCACGACCCTATTTATATATATTTATTTATTCATTTATATTTATATATTTATTTATTAATACATAAAACTTAGACAGCAACACATAAAAAGAACACTCACACGTAATATCTTGATAATTTCGACGGACTCGAACTCCGTCTTCTTCGGCAGATAAGATATGATTGAGATATATGGGTAGGTGTTACAGAGAGAGAAGGGGACGAGGGAGGGGGGAAAACAGGAAGTGGGGGATGAGGCGACGGAGGAGGTTATGGAGGGGGAGAAGGCGGAGGGGAGAGAAGGTGGTGTGGGAGGGGTGAAGGAGGGGGTTATGGAGGGGGAGAGAGAGGCCAGAGAGGAGCGGAAAAGGAATAGGGAGAATGCGGAAAAAGTAACAAGCGAAACAGAAAACTAATAATTCATCCACAGATACCACAACACCCATGTCCAAGGCGTCAACTCACAAAGTTATCATAAGGGCTCGACAAGTCAAAACCCAGGACAAGGATGAACAAAAGTATGTGGATGAATAAATTGTCCCACCATCTCACAAGAAACAAATCCACCCACATCCAACCCAGTCCCCTCCCACCCATTCAGTGAACGAAATTGAGACCCGGATGTTTGTTAGGCTTTAAACATCCGTCGAAATTATCAAGATATTACGTGTGAATGTTCTTTTTGTGTTTTCGTGCTGTGTGTTGCTGTCAAAGTTTTTTATTTAACACTTCCGTGTTACTTCGAAAAAATCATCTATATATATATATATATATATATATATATATATATATATATATATATATATATATATATATATATATAGCGTTGGACTACTGACCAGAGGGTCCCGGGTTCGATTTCCGGGCAAGGCACTCTGGGCACCTGCAGCTCCACCCAAGCTAGTTGATTTTTCGGTACCAGATCTTCCTGGGAAACCATAACCGGCACAGGGAAAGAAACTGGCCCCCCTGCCCTGATGTGTGATTTTTCGCACGCCGTCGGGCTTGGTACATGGGTGAGCTCTACCATCACCTACTAAACCGACCTTCGGGTTGATTACTGTGTTTATGGTTGATATATATATCTTTGAAATTGACCCTCACCGGCGACGATCAAACACAAAATCACACGGATACAACATATTTAACACAAAGAAACATAAAGGAAGGACACTCACAGTATGTATTGACGTTTTGACGGCTCAGCCGTCGTCATCAGGATGGCGTTGTCCGGGAAGAGCGGAGAGGACATGGAGATGGGGAGGGGAGGAGAGGTAAGGGACCAATAGGAAGTGGACAAGGTTGGGGAGGGGAAATGTAGGCAGCATTGGATGAAATCTGTAGGTTTGGTTCAACCCGGGGGTTTAAAAGACTGGAGCACCCAGATATGTGCCATCTAGCGGGTTCTCACCTCTATGCTTCTAGCGGAATTTGGAAGGGTTTCAATCACCGAAACGGAGAAGCAGTTATCAAAAGACTGGTCGTGGGAAGCAGTGTGAGTGGGAATGGGATAATTATGGTTTATGGTATATATATGGTTTATGAGGGGCATGCCCATTTTCCTTTAATAGTCTGAGCCACCCACTTCAAAATATTCGTTTTTTTTAGATCCGTTGTTTTGATCTATTCCATTTTGTTCAAAATCGTCCTCCCGTGGCGACAAATTGGTGCAATAAAATGAAGGTTGCAATCCCGTAAAATAGTAAAAGGAGACATCCGAATTAGTTTCTTCGATAAAACTTTGCTACTTGTATTTGTGGGCGGGGTACATCATTTGCATGTCCATATAATAGGAAGAGTTTCCCCTATTTACCTTACAGTTCTACCTTACCTGTCTGGATTTGGTGAAGGCCATTCGTATAAATGGTAGAGGTTAATTTGTATATCCTATTTTTGCATAACAAATAACCAATTCCTTACATGATTTGGCCCTCGTTTTGAATTGGGTCCAGCATGTTTACAATTTTGCAGGTTATTTCATAGATTTTTACTGTCGGAATTAATTTTCCCCTTTTCCCTTGCTCTCCCATATCCTGCCATATCACTTAGCCTTCCCGCCTGGTTTTTTGCCCTCCCTGCCATGCATGTCTGTGGTAAATCTCCTGGCATTCATGGCGATGTCAATAAAAGCAGAGTTTGGCAGTTTCCGTTAAATCCAGGTTCAAACATATGAGCAGTATCATATGCCGGAGATTGGGCGCCACAATTGCTTTCCTTTGAGTTTTCGCTCTATGCGAGCTCCATTTTTGACGGTTGCCCTGCACAACGCTTTCAAACATTTCCACTATATTCACGTCCATTGACGTCTGCAAGTAAAATTGTTGAAATATCCGCAAAAACTTGAATCTGCAATTATTCTTCTTTCTGATGAAATAATTGATGCAAAGCATTTTTTCGTCGGTACTCAATCCTCGTTAAATGAGACAATATATTTACAGTTACCATCCAGTTTCATTATTTTGAATAGAGGCTGTTGACAAGTTGTCACCAGGAAAGAAGAAAATTCTATAGCCAATAAAAAATGCAGAAGAACTCCGATGCCGGTATTTCGGTCACCAGGTGACCCTCTACGGGGAGAGAAATCAAAAGAGAACTTGACAATTGAAAGAAGACATGCACCAGGCCGTAGATGTTCACCTGGTGACCGAAATACCGGAATCGGAGTTCTGCATTTTTTGTTGGCTATAGGATTTTCTTCTTTCCTGGTGATTTCATTACTTTGAGTTTGTTCAAATGTAATGGAATCGACTGAAATGCGAGCAGGCTCACATTTCCGCTGGTTACATTTGCTCTTCACCTCGAACTTTGTTTACTCGGCAGAATTTTGAGCCCCGACTGAGGGGGTGTGAAATATTGCCTCAAACTTTGGCCATCATCCGCGTCCGCTCGTGCGAGTAAATCAACGGCAATTTACGTTCAAACCGCAGCTTTCGAGAGATAGCTAGATGCCGCATCCTGGATCTCCGCCCCAAACAGGACCATCCCCGCTCCTCTTCCTCCCCATGCTACTGCGAGCAAAAAGTCATTGATTTTGGCAACCGGTGCCGACTGTGTGCATTCAATATACTTGGGGCGATGGATTGCCTCGAAATACGTCTTAATTACCCGGGGACAACTCCGCCGTGCAGTCTGCGCTGAAGCCAATTTTGGTTTGTTTTTCTTCCACTTCGAGAATTATTACGCAATTTTGACGGATCATTAAGAATTAAGATAAACTGCATCAGCTAGGTAAGTATCAGGAATTAGTCACTATTATCGACATCGACGTAAATACCCCTTGATCCAACGAAAAGATGTGAAGCAGGGGGACAAACACAAGGTAGGAAGGGTAGATGATGGGAGGATATTGAAGAGGAAGGGAAAATTGTAAATTACTTAGAAAAATCAATCAAACAACGTGCAAAATGGTGTACGTAAATGTTGGTGGAAGGCTTAATTCAAAACAATGGTTAATGCACCTAATATATTAGCTATTTGTTGTGCGAAAAAAGGGAATAAAAATGAACTACAACCATTTGAACGACAGATCTTCGCCAAAAGAAGACAGGTGATGCAGAATTAAAACTTAAGAGAAGGAACTTATGCTATCACATGTACATGCAACTCATTGTCTCCGCCCATATCGTAAGTTCATTATGATTGCGAATGTACCTCAGAGTTACAGTATTTCCAGCGGATTCGAACGAGGGAAAACGGGGAGAATTTATTACAATAGTAGTTATTCATGGAATTCGCTTGACTGCTGGAGTGATTTACTTTATCTTAGTTAGTTAGAACACCTTTGTGAGTGTGTCAATACCTCAGGGGTGAATGTAATGGGAGGTTTTGGAGGTCTAGGATGAAAAGTGGCGGCAAAGACATTAAGTCTGCTGGTTTAAAAAAACGCGTAGGGGATTATAAAAGTCTAACGTTTTCTCTGACAAACCGCTATCGCTATGATATGCTTGCGACGGTAAATTGCGACAGATTACTTCACAGACTGGCTCGAATTCTTGACCCTGGTGATGAACTGTGTTTTTAAGGCGGTTATGTAACAGTGTAAATCACACGGAAGCTCAGGATATGAACACACGAAAAATGTTCTTTTTCATGTGTGTACAGATGTCCTTACACCTTCATTTCTTATTTTAAATTTACTTTTTATCTACTACCATCAAAATACTCTTAAGATACCATTATTATTTATGTGCCGACATTAATCCTGTACGATCTGTATTTGCTTGTACAACTTCATTATCTCTTTCCATCGGGCAGAAAATAGAGAAATCAATTCAATTCTGTTTCATGTGTTTCGATTTTTTAATTAAATTATCAACTCCATTCTCTCTGTGAGAAGTTCATCGCCTAACGTAATTCTTCCTCATATGTCCCCTACTACATTGAACACGCGTGGATGGTCTGGATGGTTTCCGACCGCTGAAAATTTCAGAATAAATATCTTGTACACCACCCTAGTGTTGACTCAAAACCCTTCCGAGTTAATTATATTGATTCACTAGCTTTATTTTATGAAATCTTACTTTAATATTTAGCATTTATTTTATTTAGCATTTATTTTATTCCCTTATACAGATGGTGTCCTAGTATTCCCCGCCACACACCCTTGTGGTGGCTGGCGGGTTTTTAAGTAGATGTAACAAATTCCCCAAACTACCTGCAGCGTTAGTAATAGGGATGTAACGAATATATGCCTAGAAAGTATCTAGGCATCGCTCTCATCTGGTAAGCATAATGAACAGTTGGGTGGAGGAGCGAACCGAAAATTAAGATTCGTCAAGAAGGCATTGGGGAAATTCGATAAGATGAAATAAATGTATGCAATGAGGTTTGGCATCTAATGTATCATCGACCAGCACAGCATTAACCCGAAGGCTGGTTTGGTACGTTAGGTGACCGTCTCCCTTATTCGAGAAATTCACGAATCAGGGTAAAGGGGGAAGAGCCCCTCGAGCCCCTCCCACTCCGTGGGGGCGACGCTTACGCTGCCTGCCGTAGTGTGTATCGCATTCCATCCCTACATCAATACCCCGCAAGCCACCGCAAGGGCATGTGGCAGGGGGTGTCAGGTCACCACCTGTAAACTAGAATAAAACCACATACAAAACCAAATCCTCTGTTACCAAATCCAATGTTACCTCTACACAAATATCTTTCAGAGAGGGAACAGAGGCTAGATCTTGACGGCGCTAGTTCCGACAGCGTACG